>PVKM010002131.1:0-68093 GCA_004027735.1 Carollia perspicillata | reverse complement strand
TCACTCTGGAAAACGGTATGGAATTTCATCAAAAATCTAAAAACTGTAACTGCTTTTCAACCTGGAAATTCCATTGTTGGGATTATACCATAACTATACTGAAACACCAATTCAGAAGAACTTATGCACCTCAATATTCATAGCAGCATAATTTACAATAGCCAAATACTGGAAAAGCCTAAGTGCCCATCAGTAAATTAGTGGATTAAAAAACTGATACATTTACGTAATGGAATACTATTCAGCAGAAAGAAAGTGGTATGGGAAAATAATGATTCAAATGAAGTCTCCGGGTATGAAGTGGTATTTATTTATGCATGCAGACCCAGAGGAGGTAGTCTCCAAATTCTGGGCCCCGAATGGAAGCTAGGGCCTTTTTATATCGGTACTGCTAATGCAGAAGCGAAAGGCAGAGTCAGGCCCAAAGGGAGGCGGGAACCTATCAGAGTGGGAGAGGGGGAAGGGGGAGAATGGTGTGCCCTCAGGGTGCAAGCAGAGGTACAGAAGCGAGAAAGTCCGGGTAATTCTATAGGGGGTGGGTCTAACACACAAACAATTTTCTGGCTTTCCCTTTTCATTCCCCCTTTGATGCTCAGACATTTGAGTTACAGGATGTTTGAGCATCACTGTACATACCACTGTAGGTACTGATGTTACCTTGTTGGAGTTTTTGGTAATGATGTTGCTGCAAGGACAGGACTTTGGCACGGCTCTATGGGTCACTGTTGCTTCTAGGCTCTGTACTATCATGCATAGAATACAGGGTCCGAGACTTAGCCCGATTACTAGATGAGTAGCGGTCCTAAGAAAGGTAGGGCCCATCTTATACATTCTTGGCGGTTTAGCCCCATGCCATACTTTTCTAACTCTTTGGTGCGTCTTCTGATGTTATCCTTTATTTCTTTAACCTTTTTAGTGATAATTCTTGTTTGATTGACAACATATCAACATTCTTCTCCTAGGAGCATACAGATTCCTCCTTTCTCAGCTGTTATTAAGTCTAGGCCTCTCCTATTTTGTAGGGTAACTTCAGCCAGGAAATTTATTTGTTGCTGTAGGGTAGTTAGGGAGTCTGCTACTTTGCTCATGTCCTCATTCAGCTGTGCAGAAAGCTTGTAGTAGGTGTTTGCTGAGAGCCCTAATGCCCCAGCTCCAGTGCCTACTGCTACCAGGCCAGCCCCAACTTCAAGGATCGCGCCTGCTCTTCTCTTCGGCCTATAGTTAGTTTCTTTGTTAATTGCTTGTTGAATTGCTACGGTAGTAAGGATGCTCACACTAAGGGCCAAAAAGATTTCCATGCACTGTCCTGTCCAGTTGGTGGGGAGACACCTGTATGTCGCCTGGCTGCATAGAAGGAATAGTCCTTGCTCAGTGCAGAAAGCTATGTCACTGGCTACCTCAGTTAGGTTTGAGCAGAGCTCTGTGTCCAAGATTCCTGCTAACATTCCTTTTCCTTGTTTGCTAGCTGACTTTAGGCAGGTGAGATTCTTTGTCCCTGGGCTCAGGAAAACTCTGGTAGAGACAGGCCCTAGAGTCACCATCTGGTTCAGAGAGGAAAACCCTCTTGTTCCAGTCTGGTGGTACGGGGGTCCCCAGATATCCACTCTCCTGAAAGGGTGAACATACCCAGCATTCCTCTGCTGAATTGTTGGTGTTTTGGTATGCAGAGTAGATTGCCTCCTGGAATTGGTGGACTTGGGTCTCAGGGCTGAGTCTCTGTTGAGCCTCTCATAAGGGGGTCAGATCTACCTGATGGTAATGTACTTCTTGTTGTTCCAGCCACTTAGCTATTTTCTGGGCTGCTTCCTTTTTAGCTTCTTCAAAGTCTGCCTGATTCATACTGCTCAGCTGGCGGTAATAGCTCCAGCACACCTGCCTGCCTGGAATTCCATATGCCTGACACTTTTAGGATTGGTATCCTAGGTTCCTTTTATTATCCCGGTATGGTATACCTTCCCTTGCCAGGCATGGGTTTACTGGGTTCCTGACTTCATACATTCCAAGGGCATGTCAGTAGTATAGGCAAAGGGCTGACCCTCAAGGTAATACGAGGCCACACCGCTTCCAATCCTTATCCTTTCTCCTGGGGTACTACACTGACAGGTTGGGTAGGCATTTGAGGCCGCACCAGCTAGGCAAAGCAGGCTAAACACCCAAATATGCAGACTAGGAAGAAATAAGCAAAGCCAAGAGCTGCCCGTTCCCCAGAGCTCCATTCAAGGGCAGAGGGGGCGGGTCACAGTCACCAGTCTGATTTCCAGGATCAAGGCAAAACCACTGACAATGCCTATGTATTCTCCTGAACAACGGTCCATTTCTCGGCACCCGTATCAGCTGCTGGGACTTTGACAAGTCTCAGGGCTGGCAGTTTGGGGATGTCTGGTCCTGAGGTGTTCTTTGTCTGCTGTTTCCCCTGGTCCGGCTGAAGGTGTCTTGGTGCTGCCTTTTCCCACTGTCGAGTGGGCTCGGGAGTGTCTGTGGCTGGTGCGGTGGCTCTTTTCACTCAGCCTTGATGGATCCAAGGAGTGACTCCTGCAACTTTGAGGGCTGTGGGTGTGGTTAAACAATACTAAGTAGGGCCCAACCCAGGTGGGCTTCAGGGTTCCTTTTTCCAGTCTTTTACCCAAACATAATCCCCAGGCCGAATGGAGTGTGCTGGCCCCCTGCGAGGCTGGGGCCCTTGCCCCAGCCCAGCCTGGTTAATTTTCTCTAGGGCCTCCCCCAGTTTCTGCAAGTATTGGGTCTGTCTAAGTCCCCCCCTTATTTTACTTTTCCCCCAATCTAATTCTAGGATGATGGGTGGCCTTCCAAATACTATCTCATATGGGGTGTATCCTGAGGGGTTCGGGGCATTTTTGACTCTCAAAAGAGACAGTGGCAATAAATCAGTCCAAGGCAGCCCAGTTTCTTGGTGGTGCTTTGCTAGGGTTTCTTTCAAGGTCCAGTTCATTCTCTCTACTTTCTCTGAACTCTGGGGTCAGTATGCTGTGGGCAGTTTCTGGGTAATGTGGAGGAGCTGTGCTACTTCTTGTATCATGGCAGTTACAAACGCTGGTCCGTTATTGCTTCCAATGGTCGAGGGCAACTCGTATCTTGGGATTATTTCCTGAATCAGAATTCAGGTCACTTCCCTGGCCTTCTTGGTCCTGGTGGGGAAGGCTTCTACCCACCCTGAAAAGGTACAGATTATGACAAGCAGGTATTTATATCCCCAGCTGGGTCACATCTCAGTGAAATCTACTTGTAAGTCTTCAAACGGTTGCTGACCGGCATGCTGGACACCTGGGTGTCCTGTTGCATTGTTTCAGGTGCATGTTATACACTGCACAGCGGCAGCTGCGCACAGGGCACACAGGTTTAGGAAGTAAAAGTACCTTTTCAGGAGAGTCTCTAGGGAGGTCTTACCTAAATGAGTGAATTGATGGCACTGCCTTACCAGGTGGCTGGCCTGGCCCTGGGGAACATAAACCTGCCTGTTGGGCAGAGTCCACACTCCTTCCTCAGTCTGCCTTCCTCCTTGGCGGTGGGCCCAGTCATCCTCTGCCGGGTCATATTCTTGTGCGTTAACGGGCACATCAAGCAGGGCCCCATTAGCGTTGTTGCTGCTTGTGGTTCTTGTAGGGCCGCTGCTTTGGCAGCTTTGTCTGCTTTTTGGTTACACCTGGCCGTTTCTGATTCTGTTCTTTGGTGTCCTTTGCAGTGCATACTGCCACCTTTGCCGGGGCCATACTGCCTCTAACAGTTGGAGTACTTCATTTTTATTTTTTATTTATTTATCTTCGGCTGTGAGTAGTCCTTTTTCTTTGTATATGGCTCAATGGATGTGGAGCATGGCATAGGCATATTTAGAATCAGTGTAGACATTGATTCTCTTCCCTCAGCCTAGTTCCAGTGCCCTGACTAACACCCACAATTCTGCTCATTGTGCTGACCACCCACTAGGGAGTGCTTTTGCCTCAATTATGTCTTGAGAGTCTACGACTGCATAGCCTGCCACCCTTCTTCCCTCTATCATGTTGCTGCTACCATCAGTACAATAGGTGACATTGGGGTTGCTTAGTGGCTGATCCTGTTAGTCTGATCTGCTAGAAAGGACCTCCTCAGTTACTTCTAGACAGTCATGGTCTGGGTCCCCAAGTTCGACTGGGAGGAATGTCACCGGGTTGATCCGCCTGACGGCCTTCACCTGTACTCGGGGGTTTCCCTGAAGTATTCCTTGGTATTGGGTTAGGCGGGGATTTGACAACCAGCGATGTCCCTGTCCAGTGAGGAGGCTGTTAATGGCATGGGGTATATGCAGACATATATTTTGGCCTAAGGTCAGTTTGTCAGCCTCATGTAGCAGTGTAACAGCGGCTGCAATTGCCAGTAAGCAGGGAGGCCAACTGGCGGCAACATTATCAAGCTGCTTGGATAGGTATGACATAGGCTGCTGCCAGGGGCCTGCAGGTTGTGTCAATACTCCTAGAGGAACCTTTTCTTTCTCATGAACATACAGGTTGAAGGCTTTCTCAGGGTTAGGCAGCCCGAGCGCAGGGGCCTGGCCGAGGTGGGTTTTGATTTCCTGGAAGGCCAGGCTCTGCTGTTCTGTCCACTCTAATGGCTGGTTGTTGGCCCCCCTTAGGGACTGATAGAGTGGCTGGGCTGTGGAAGCAAAGCCAGGTGTCCAGATATGGCAGAATCCTGCAGCCCTGAGAAATACACGTAGTTTCCTTCGTGTATCTGGCACCAGGAACTGGGCTATTACTGCCTTTCTCTCGGTTCTGAGGGCCTTTTTCCCCTGGGAAATACGAAAACCCAGATACTTCACTTGCTCTTGGCAGATTTGGGCTTTCTTCCATGATACTTGATACCCTGCATCCATTAGCAACTTAAGCAGGGCTTGTATTCCTTGCCAGCATTTTTCTGTAGTTTCTGCTGCTAGGAGAAGGTCATCTACATACTATAGCAATACAAGGCCCAAATTTTCTTCTGAAAAAGGCCTTAGGTCCCTTGCCAGGGCCTCCCCAACTATGATGGGTGAGTTCTTGAATCCTTGTGGGAGCCTTGTCCAGGTCAGCTGAGTCTTTGCTCCGGTATGTGGGTCCTCCCACTCGAATACGAAGATTGGCTGGCTCATTGGGGCTAATGGTATGCAGAAGAATGCATCCTTTAAGTCTAGGCAGGTAAACCATGCTGCCGTCGGGGGAACTGGCTTAGGAGGGTATACGGATTCGGAACCACGGGGTGGAGAATGATTGTGGCCTGTTTACTGCTCACAGATCTTGAACGGGTCTGTAGCCATTGCCGTCAGGGTTCCAGACAGGCAGGAAAGGAGTGTTCTAGGGTGACTGGCATGGGACCAGTATGCCTTCTCACAGGTGATTCTGGATCACTTCCTCGATCCCCTCTGGGCCTCTTGTGACAGTGAGTATTGCTGCACATGCCGGGGCCTAGTCCCTTGCTTGAGCTCTATCACTACTGGAGCCAGATTCCTATCCCTCCAGGGCGGATTGTCTTCCGCCCACACTCCTGGGTAATCCTCTCACAACCAGATCTTTTCGGCCTCCATCTGATTACCTGGGTCATCTTCCCTGTTTTCTTCGATGCGCCGGCATTCTTCCTCTCCAGGAAGCACTACCGCCAGGAGGCTCGGGTCTTGGACATGGAGATGGGCCTCTCCTGACGGCTGGAAAGTCACTTGCACCCGCAATTTGGTAAGCAGGTCCCACCTCAGCAGTGGAACAGGGCACTCAGGCATATAGAGAAACTCATGCCTGATCTGATGTCCTCTGATTTCAACCGCCTGTGCCTGAAAGAAATTCCTTGGGCTGCTGGGACATCCTGTGGCCCCGACAACAGAAATGTTGCGCCCTGAGGGCAGGCCTACTGGCACAGTCACTACTGAGTGTTCTGCCCCTGTGTCTACCATGAAGGGCAGTGTGTGGCCCCCTACTGTCACTTGAACCATGGGCTCATGGGGGCCTAGATTCATAGAGCCCAGTCGTTCTTAGTCTGAGTCAATTCCTGCCAGGTTGAGGATGTTTGGTGCGGGCTCGCTCTCTGCCTGCTTGTGGTTCTTGTTCTTTCTATTAGGGCATTCTTGCTTCCAATGCCCTCATTCTTTGCAATAGGCGCACTGGTCTTTTTCTACATTCCTATGTCCTTTCTTTCCTTTGTGTCTCTACCCTTTTTTAGGGGGAGGGTGTCCCAGGGCTGCTGCTAATAATGAGGCTTTTTTTTCCATTTTTTTTCTAGCCTCTTTTTCAGCTGCTTCTTCTCTGTTGTTATAGACTTTGTTTACAATTTCAATCAGTTGGCTTATGTTCATCCTTGTGAAACCTTCAAGCTTTTGAAGTTTCTTCCTGATATCCAAGGCTGACTAGGACACGAATGCTGTGTTCACCATTCGTTGGTTGTCCGGGCTCTCAGGATCGAATGAGGTGTAAATTCGGTAGGCCTCGTATAATTGCTCAAGGAAGTCTCCCGGGCATTCGTCAGGCCTGAGTATACTTGGCACTTTAGACATATTAGTGGGTCTCCTGGCCCTGGCCCAGATCCCACGGAGGAGAGCATCGCAGTATCAGCTCAGGGTGGCTCGCCCTTCCTTGGTGGTGTGGTCCCAGTCAGGTTGGATCTCCGGTGCCACCTGGCAAGCCCACTGTGCTGGATCTAGGGTTCCTGGGGGGCAGTGGCCTTCAGGTGTCTGTGGGCTTCTTGGATGATGTGCCAGCACTCCTCGGTATTGAATAAGGTCAAGAGAAATTGGTGGCAATCATATCAAGTCAGGTGGTGGATAGACCCCATTATGTCTATGAGGGCCCGTGGCTTCTTGGAATAGGAAGGTGTATGGTGCTTCTAACTGAGAAGGTCAGTGGTGGTGAAGGGTTGATAATATACCACCAGGGGACTGGGTTGTGGGGTGCCATTTGGACCGATCTGTGGTGGTCCCCATGTCTCCCAGCGTGGTAGCTGGACCCCCAGCCAGTCTTGGAGTCAGAATGCAATTGGTGAGGCCAGAGGGGTGCTACTTTCATGAGTTGGTAAGACCGACAGTGGTAGGCTGTCTGGCAGTGGCAGGGGCCCTTGTGTCTTGGGGGCATAAGGAGGTGGCATCCTTGGGGTCCCCCTTAAGAATGGGTGGTTGTCGTGGCTGAGCAAGGAGCACCTGGGCTTGATTCTGCCCACAACAACGACACTCTGTCCTCTGGCGGGCTCTGGCTACTCCTGCATTCCTGGGTGCTTGGCCAACGTACTGTTGCAGCCATCTGGGCATATCTTGTGCTAATTCCTGCCATCTGTCTATATAGACATACTGATATGGGTGCCCTGGCCTGCCTGACACTATCAGGTGGATTGCCCTAATAATTCCTAGGTTCAAGGTTCCCTCTGGGGGCCAGCCCACTCTGAAAGTCGGCCACTGTGACTGAGAGAAAGTCTGGAGTTGACTGGCGCTCAAGCTGGGGTCCTGTGCCGGGAATCGAGGGAAGTTCCTGAGCATGCAGTCAAGCAGGTAGACCACCTGCCTCCCATGGTGATCCTCCCTTAACAGTGCAGTCAGACTAGGGTAGGGGAAATCACGTCGCCTGCCTGGCCTCTCCTCTATCGAGGGACTTGGGTCTGTCTTGACTAAGGCTGCCTGTGTAGAATCCAGGTTAGACTTCCAGCCATTATGCCATATGTCCCACCGACTAACTGCATTTAGGGCCCACTCTTGCTCCTTAGGCAAGTGCCGTGGAGCCACAAACATAATCACTCACTCAGACATTCACACTCAACCGGAGTTTATCATGTTCCCTCCCGAGAGTGGGGAACCCTACCTGAGGCCGCTTGGCCTGAGAGGTGATCAGTCTCTCCTTTTGCCCCAAGGGCAGGCCTGGTCTTGGGTTAGGTCCCTGGGGCACTTACCTATCAGTGCCTTCAGTGCTGGCCAGTTCGCACCCCCCGACCACCCGGGTCAGGAGTGGTGCCACCGACTGGGCCTGCGGAGGCCAGGGTGTCCAGGACCCGGAATCACTGGGTGGCGCTTCCTTCTACTGCTGAGCTCCTCAGGCTGCTGGTGGCCGCCTTCACTGGTGGCAAGAGCCTGCTCCTGTGAGTCATTTCCAAGTCAGGGAACCAAATGTTATGGGAAAATAATGACTCAGATGAAGTCTTGGGGTACGAAGTGGTATTTATTTACACATGCAGACCCAGAGGAGGTAGTCTCCAAATTCTGGGCCCCGAGTGGAAGCTAGAGCTTATATCGGTACTGCTAATGCGGAAGTGAAAGGCGGAGTCAGGCCCAAAGGGAGGTGGGAACCTATCAGAGTGGGAGAGGGGGGCGGGGGAGGGCTGGTGTGCCCTCAGGGCGCAAGTGGAAGTACAAAAGCAAGAAAGTGCAGGTAACTATAGAGGGCTGGGTCTAACACACAGTTTTCTGGCTTTCCCTTTTCCAAAGAAGGAGCTCCTACCATTTGGGACAGCATGGATGAATCTGGAGAGCATTAGGTAAGTGAAATAAGCCAGGTGATGCAAGACAAATACCATATGATCTCATTTTAAGTGGAACCTAATCAGGAAATTTTTATCTTTACAAATTATATATATGTGAGGGAACCAAAAATACAATTCATTTACAAGGAATCATATATTTATTTTTACATGCTGAAACTTCAGATACCATAAAAGAACTCTCTATTTGATGCAATACACCTATCAAGGCCTTTTTTCATTGCTCAAAACAGTTTTTTAACTCATGGATTTTGATCTTTGTGTTTCTGCTGTTTTTTTGTTTCACCTTTTCCACATCGGCAAAATGATTTCCTTTGAGGATTTGTTTTCATCTGGGAAACAAAAAAAATATATATATCCTGGGGTGAGATCAAATGAATAGGAAGGGTGTGCCATGGAGGTCATGCTTCTTTGGGTCAAAAACCATTGAACATTCAGCGTGGTGTGGGCAGGTGCACTCATAAATCACACATTGTGAAATGGTCAAACATGTTGAAAGTGTCTTCAAAAAAATTCACTGAATTTGAATGCAGCTGGTACACTGATACAGATGAGTTCCTAGAACACTCACTTAGCAGGAGAAGACTACTACAAGGGGCCCACCCTCCAGAAGATAATTCTGTTTTTTGGGGGCCCTGCCTGTGTGTGTATATGTGTGTATGTGTATAAAATGTATGTGTATGTGTGTGCCTATACACACATATACATATATATAATATAATTTATCACAATAATTCATTGATTTAATTCATATCAATTTTGGTATTAAGGCTTGGACTAAATGTTTTCGTACCCACAAAATTCATATGCTGAAGTGTAATTCCCACTCTGAGAATATTTCTAGATGTAATATTTGGAAGTTAATTAATTTATACGATTGGAGCCTTCCTGAAAGGAATTAATATCTTCATAAAAAGAAAAAAGAGGAGAAATGAGGCTTATCTCTGTTTCCTGCCATGTGAAGATACAAGAAGTCCACAGTCTGCAATCCAGAAAAACATTCTCAACAGAACCTGGCCAGGCTGGTATTCTCAGACTTCGACTGCAGACTTTGGGAAATAAATTTCAGTTATTTACAAGTGACTGAGTCTGTGATACTTTGTTATAGCAGCCCAAATTGACTAAGACAAGTCTTATCTAGTATCACCAAACTCAATGGATATTTAAGAATATAACAGAACCATGTGGTTCAGAAAAATTCTGAAATGTTAGTAACGTGAAGGAGGCAACTATGAGAAGGTTGGACTGGCGTGAAACCTCAGGAGTAGGAAAGTGGAATTTAGGATTAGACAGATCTGAAAATAAATTACAGCCTATTTATTATCTACCTAATGTGTGTTAAGGCAACTTATTTTAACCTAATGCCAGTTTCTGTCTTCATATGCAACACTAGGTTATTTAAAAATGGATCAAAGTCAATGGAAGTTCTCAAATTTTTACATAGCAGAAGCTTAAGAAAGACAATGTGCTCTACAACTTGATGTAAAGCTATGTGTGTGTTCATGTGTGTGTTTAGATTGCACTACTTACCTGATAGACTTAGATTATTTAGGTAGTTTTTTGAGATACAGACTGGAAATAAAGGAATCTCCAAGCCACTCTTGGCTTTACTGTGAAATGAGACATTGTGAAAAGGCTGTGAAGTATCCACCACATAGTAAAAACTCTAAACTTGCTTTTATTATAGTAGATGTGCTCCTACCTAAGGTGATATTGAACACATTAGATCAGTAATTTGAAATTAATTAAAGCAGGGAATATTGTAAAATGATACACAAGTAACTTTAACCATTATTTATGACAAGATACTACTTTATATTTATTTACTAATCTTTGTTATAAGGTTTATTCTCTAAGTGTTGGTACTGATGAAAATTTTATAAATGTAAAGCATATTGAGAATTTTAAGTTCCTGTTAAGTATATTAAATATAGGTACCTTCAAAATATTATAATTTTCTCTCCAAACCTTTACTGTCTGCTAACAAACTAAATGAAAGTTTGAAAGGACCTGACACTCATATAATCATAAAAATATTCAAGAAAAATAGTAAAATTTTGTTAAAACAAAGGTAAAAACTTCTTTAAAAAAGGAAGTAGCAGGGACAACTGCTCCAATTCAACATGCAGAAAAAAATTGCACTTTTAAAATTCAAATGGCTAAATCTACCTAAGCCTAATATTTCCCCTCCCTTTTCTTCAGCTTCCTTAAAAGTTGTCAGGAACACGAGGTAATTGAAAAGCTCACTTTTGAGCACACTAAAGGACTGTAATAACTGCTAAGAATCCAAATAGGTGACTTAAATTTAATTGATATGTTTTAAAGTTATTAACATGAAACATATGTTTGTTTTGCCTGGGTTTACAAAAATGAGTTTATGTTATTTACCTCTGCTACAAAATTTGTCGAAAATGGTTTGGGTAATATTTGACTTTAAAATCTCATAGAGTAGTTAAGAATTAATAAACAAATTTAACTAAAATGAAGGGTTTATAAAAAAGCTTTGCAGTAATAATTATATATAATATATATATTTTCTAAAGTATTTGGTAACTTAGAACTTGAGTTTTATGAAGATAAATAATAAAATAATAATAGCTACATACTTTGAAATAATAAAATACTAAATCATTGATTAAATTTATCTACTTTTGGCTTCTTATTACAGAGAAGCTAGAAAATAAATTTGAATCTGTTAAACACACCTTGTATTTTATTTAAAGTATGTCTCTTGAAATTGTGAATATATTGACCAATGAAAGAACCTGTTTCTAAAAATTATAAATGTATTTGCCAATCTAAATAATGTTACTTACTTACTTTTGGTTGTCACTAAAAATTAAGATTTCTGAGTTAAAAATTCTAATTATGTTGGAAAGAAATTGTACAGTTTGTTAATGGAAGGCATAAAGTATAAAGATGCTTGTTGAAAGTAAAGAAAAGGAATTGTCCAAAACCTGGTTCTTTCTGCATAGATAAAGAAAATCAAATAAAAAAGGGCTAGACAAGTTGTAGAGGCTTTGAAACAAATTTTGAAATAAAATTATGTGGTTAAGATGAATAATAAGTTTAATGAAGTAAATAAACTTGAAAATCAAAAGTAAGCTAATACAGAGTTGGAGGCTTTTTTTTCTACTCTGTTAAAACAACAAGGATTTTCCTCTTGTTTTCCAGATATAAAAATCTTATGTTTTTCTTAAAGCAATTTAGTAAAGTATATTTTCACAAGCAAAATTGAGGCATTTATATTTTTCTTTCTACTTGATCCTTTCAGAATTTGAAATCTCTTAATGAGTATTATTACTTTTATAGTAATATATCTATGTATGAATCCAATAAGAATCTAATTTCTTTATAATAGCATACATATAACAAGCTTTCAACTGTGGTTTTACTAACCAGTATTTTGACTAGAATGTCATGTGGTTTTATTAAGCAGTATTTTGACTAGAATGTCATGTATCAGAGAAACATGCAGCAGAAAGAAAGAAGGAGCTCTTACCCTATGCGACAGCATGGATGGAACTGGAAAGCATTATGCTAAGTGAAATAAGCCAGGTGGTGAAAGACAAATACTGTATGATCTCACCTTTAACAGGAACCTAAACAACAAAACAAACAAGCAAGCAAGATATAACCAAAGACATTGAAATAGAAAAAAGGCTGACAGTAACCAGAGGGGAGAGGGGAGGGAATTTCAGGGGAAACAGGGAAGGGGTCACAAGAACAAATATAAAGGACACATGCACAAAAACTAAGGGGGTAGGGTGGAAATGGGAGGGAGGTGGGGAGCACTGGGGCAGGGGTGGACTGGGATGGGAGTAAAAGATAGAAAACTGTACTCGAACAACAATTAAAATAATTTTTTTTAAAAAAGAAACATGCTTAGACTCTGGATATCACCTGAAAGCTTTAAGGTATAAAGATTGGCATTAAAAACCAATGAAAGTTCAGAGAAATAGCCTAGTACCTTGCCAGTTCTCATGGTTCATGACAGTGTTCCCAGGTAAAACTCAAAGGTTGCTTTTATGGGAAATGGCAAAAGAATAACATCAAGACATTGTTGGATATCTCAAGAACTTGAGGAACTCTCCTAAATGTGTAAATATTTCAGGCAAAGCCTGATGAAAATTGTGTGATTTGGCTTCTTTGCCAAGGTGCTAATTAAAGCTTGACCTGAAGATTCTTTATGAGATTCCAGCAAACTGGATATAAGGAAGCATGTATGATCAATTACCATTATTGTTGTGCTCATGCAAATGATTAAGCCAAATTGAAACTGAACTTAATGCAGCAGATAGTTTTAATATGGCACTTTAATAAAAATGAGGATGATTTTAGGAAAAGGGATTGTTTCAATAGACTCTATGATGCACAGCTATTAGACTCTAGTTCAGTTAATTGTCTTCAAAGTTTTATTCTTCACTTATGATTAGAATTACACCCTGAATATTTCGAGTTTTCTTAAATATTTGGCTACAAACATCCAAACTAACATTTCATTTTTCTCTCATTCTTTGACTTGGAAATTTTAACAATTAAAACATTTTTCTTCCATTGGACCACTTGTAATAATTCTTGTCATTCTATCTTTTTCCCCAATAACATTGAGATTTGTAACACAATTTGCCTTCACCAGATTACAAGCCTTACTTGTACTCAAGAAATACTGATTGTAGGCACCATCAACACCTCTTTCCATGTCCAGGCTGCATCATCCATCTAACAGAAAACAAGGATCTCTTGGCTTTGAAGAAAAATATCAAATCTTTTCCAAGGATGCATCTATAGAAGAGATACTACCCCTCTTTTCCCTGAAAGAATTCAGAGCCAAGATCCTTGAGGGGGGATTTATATAGAGGCCAAGTATATAAATTCACCAGGACAGAAAGCAATGAGCAAAACTGAGAAATCAAGGACCTCAACCCCAGGGTAACCTTTTCTCCCCTGACATATCAATGGTCATGTGGTTTAGACCTCCTGAATTTTCATATCTATAGTATGCAATTCAAACCCATCCATTACATTTCCTCCCCTGGCATGTTTCTAATCATGCAGGTTAGACCCTGTTAGAGGGGGAACTCACAGGCTGTCCAGAGAATAGCCCTTCAACATTAAGCCCCCAGGAGAATGTGGTTCTGACCCAAATCAAATACATCTAGGCTTTAATTGTCAGCTTTAGTCCCAGAAGAGCAGCGAAGCCAAACAAGTGACTCCACAGCTGCCTCAGGACCAGCCGGATTCACTAATAACCCCAAAGAGAAATGATGGAAAGGGATATGAAAGCAAGGGACCTCTAGATGAGAATCAAGGTGCATATTGCAAGGAGGAAGAGCATTGGAAGAAGGATTATTCCAAACTCAGTAGGGGAACTGGAGGTAGAAGAAAAAACAGATTATAAAAGAGGCCACTAGGTTGATGGTGAGGTGGAGTGGTGACTGTGATGATGAAGAGACCCCAGAGATCTCAATTTTTCAAGACCAACTGATATTTTCTCATAGGAGGCACAGGAACAATTCACAATCAAGAACAAATTGACTGGCTTCTTAGTTGACATTGGAGTCACATTCGGTTTTAAGAATGACTGAAAGAAGTTAGGACACTGTCTAGGTAGTGGGAATTACTGGACAAATGCAGAAAAAGACCTTTCTCCAATCCTTAGAGTGTCAATCAAGAGATTTTAAATTATCACACTCTTCCCTTTAGATGACAGAATGCCCAATACCTTTAATGGGATGAGATTTGATATGCAAGCTGAATGCTCAGGTAACATTCATGCCAAAAAAATAATAACTCTATCTTCAGGTTCCACCAGAGTGTGCATTATTGTTGCAGATGCTCTTAGTCTGTCCAGAAGGAACAGAAGTAGAATTAAAAGTAGACAGGTTCATATGATGTACTGCTGACAACTCACACCTCTTTAAAGCTTGCGAGGGTAGGGCTTTGGATCTACCACAGTCGAGTGGAAAGGGTCCTGACCATAGAGGTAGAGGAAAGTCCTTCAACAACATTACCCCTCTTGCTACTGAAGACTGTCATGGCCATAACACACTTTAACCATGTTATGCAGTGTGCCCCAGGAGGATATGTGTTCATATGTAGTTCACAGGTCCTGCCCTAGACCTATAACTGTTCATGGAATAAGACTGATATTGGACAATGTTTTCTAGTGTAATTAGTTACTCCTTTATTAGCCAACCCAGCAAATGGGACATGCAATTGGACTAGCTCACTCAGCTATTCACTCAAGATCTTTTAGGATACATCCCCAAAGGGGAATGAGTACTTCCATGGTAATATCCTCCTACTGTGATAGGGAGCGGTGGCCTACCAGGATGTTTTATGTAACCTACAAGGCCTGTACAAAAAACCTCAGTCATTGTTAATATAATGAGAACAGCTTCTGTGAGATCAATGTAGTGTGGCAGACAAGAAGAATGGACTGGAATGCACATACATGAACAATGATGACTTCACTGTACTAGTTAGTGGAGCCAGGTCAGTAAATGCTGTTGAGTGAGCATATGTACTGTCAAAAAACTGAGCAAGTAGAGTAAAAGATCTGCATCAAATTTTGTGTTAGGATTAAACATTCCTCTGCAGAAACTATTTGGATGGTTCAGAAGGCTGCAGCTATGGGCAACTGGTGATTGCAGTTTCATCATGGCAATGCACCTGCTCATATATGATGTCATGTACAGAGTTTTTTTGAGAAACATCAAATCATCCAGGCAACGTGGTCCCCCTAAAACCCAGATTTGGTGTCCTGCAACTTCTGGCTTCTCCAAACTAAAATTGTCTTTGAAAGGGAAGGGATTTTATACAGTCAATGAGATTTAAGAAAATACAATGGTGTAGCTGATGGCTGTTGGGACAATTGTGTGAGGTCCCAAGGCACCTACTTTGAAGGTCTGTGAGATATCATTGTCCTATGTACAATGCTTCTTGTATAAATGTCTCTGTTTTCCATATTACATAGCTGGATACCTTCTGGACAGATCTCATATTTAAGACTTTAACCATGATAGCCAATAAAACTGCCCCCTCATGTGCTAACATCATTAAGATCAGACAGCAAGTTATCTAGCTTCAGCAAACATTAGTCCATCACATCCTACACTGTGAAGGAACCAGAGATTGGTTTATGAGTCTGTTCTCATGGATACGTCAAGTACTCATGTCCATACTAGAAGGGATTCTAAATTAGATTTAACTGTTCTTTTCTTTGTAGTACTTTTCTTTATGTTCTTAAAAATCTTCATAGCTTGCCTTTCCTTCATTAGAAAAAATATATCTGCTCAACACATGCCTTTAAGAGGTATATATGCTTTTAACTCATGAGATTTTTCTTTACAACAGGTCCAAACTTGTAATTCCCACAGAAGATTCAGAAGATATGGCTATCTCCATGGATATGAAGAAACAATTGATAGCGGAGAACTATAACTGGGAATAAAAACTTTATACTACTCTGACTAATGATAAAATATAATTAAATATACTAACAAACTTAAATGTATTAATAAAATGAAATGTACTAACAAACTTATAGAAAGAACTAATATACTAACAGTTTTTTTATTCGCATATTGTAGGTACCAACAGTTCTGGTTCCTGTTTGTACAAGAAATAGCCTGGGCCACAGCACTTCAGCTGATGCTGACCAGCTTCAGGATCCTGACATTAAAGATCCATATAGGGATGAACAAGGACAGTGTCTGAAAATCCACAGCCTCTTTGCTTGACCTCTTTGTTCTGCTTTCTCTTTCCCTCCCACTAAAAACCCTTGCTTTCACTGAGATGTTAATTTAAGATGGTTTTTGGGACAGGAGTCTGCTATCTTCTTGGGTCACAGGCACCTGAGTTAACTTTTTTCCTTTCCACCAGCACCTGTCTCATGAGTTTGACTTTCACTGCATTTGGTTTCAATAAGAAAATACTATTTTAATATCACTGATTACAAAGAGATCAGAAAGATCACTTAATCTTTAGATTTATTTATTAAAATTTATTTTTATTATTGAACTTCCAGCTTTAAAACTTAAATAATAACCAAAATATAATTAGTACCATTACCAAATTTGCATAGGACATTTTGAGTTTTCTAAACTAATGGTTAATCTTAAATCCTCTAACTTGACATACATTGACCAAGTTTTCTTTTCTTAAGTATATTGTATTGATTGTGCTATTACAGTTTTCTTAATTTTTTTCTCCCTTTTATCCCTGCTCTTCCCTGCATTCCCCAATCCCCCAGCATTCCTCTCCCCCTTAGTTCATATCTATGGGTGGTACATGTCAGTTCTTTGACTTCTGTGTTTCCTATATTATTCTTAACCTCTCCCTGTCTATTTTATGCCTCCCAATTATGCTTCTTATTCCCTGTACCCCACTTCCCCCCTGATAACTCTCTATGTGATCTCTCTATGTGAATCTGTTCCTGTTCTAGTCATTTGCTTAGTTTTTGTTTTTGTTGTTTTTCTTTTTTTCTTTTTTAGGTTCATTTGTTGATAGTTGTGAGCTTGTTGTCATTTTACTGTTCAAAAAATTCTTTTTTTCTTAGGTAAGTCCCTTTAACATTTCATATAATGAGGACTTGGTGGTGATGAAATCCTTTAACTTGACCTTACCTGGAAAACACTTTTATCTTCCCTTCCACTTTAAATGATAACTTTGTAGATAGAGTAATCTTGGATGTAGGTCCTTGCTTTTCATGACTTTGAATATTTCTTTCCAGCCCCTTCTTGCCTGTGAGGTTTCTTTCGAGAATTTAGCTGATAACCTTATGGGCATTCCTTTGTAGATGACTCTCTCCTTTCCTCTTGCTGCTTTTAAATTTTTCTCCTTATCTTTAATCTTGGGTAAGTTAATGATGATGTGCCTTGGTGTGTTCCTCCTTGGGTCCAATTTCCTTGGGACTCTCTGGGCTTCCTGGACTTCATGGAAGTCTATTTCCTTTGCTGGATTGGGGAAGTTTGCCTTCATTATTTGTTCAAATAAGTTTTCAACTCCTTACTCTTGTTCTCCTGGTGGTATGCCTATGATTCTGATATTAGTGTGCTTAAAATTACCCCACAGTTTCCTAAGCCTCTCCTCATCTTTTTGAATTCTTGTTTCTTCGTTCTGTTCTGGTTGAATTTTTATTTCTTCCTTTTGTTCCAAGTCACTGATTTGAGCCCCAGTTTCCTTCTCTTCATTGGTTGTTCCCTGTATATTTTGCTTTGTTTCACTTTGAGTAGCCTTCATTTCTTCCCTCATTTTGTGACCAATCTCAATCAGTTCTGTGAACATCCTGATTACCAATGTTTTGAACCTTGCATCTGATAAGTTGGCTATCTCCTCATCACTTAGCTTTTTTTCTGGAGTTTTTATCTGTTCTTTCATTTGGGCCATATTTTTTTTTTTGTCTCGGTGCATATTATGCTGTAAGCAAGAGTCTTAGGTACTTGCCAGGGTGGGGCAATCCTCTTTGCTGCATTGTGGCTCTGTCTGTTGGGAACGGGTCATAGAGAAAAAATGTCTCTCGCTTGCTCCTCTCTAGCCCCATGTTCCAACAAACTCTCTCATGTGAGACTGGAAGTTTCTCCCGCTGTGACACCCCCCCACCCGAGTAGTTTACGGCTAGCTTTGAGTCTTTAGATTCCCATTCAGCCAGCCCCACCTTGCCCACACAGTCCACTGCCATGCATCCTCTCCACTCTGCTGCTCATCTCATATCTCAGCATCTCCTAATGGTAAGGGTGAATATTTCTTTAACTCCTTGCTTGTTGGAGTTCCATGCAGTTTGATTTTCTGGCACTTCTGGTTGTTTGCTGTTTTTAGACTGGTTTTATCCTTCTTTTGGTTGTGCAAGGAAGCAAAGCATTTCTACCTATGCCTCCATCTATGCCCCCAAAGCATTTCTGCCTATGACTTCCTCTGGCAAGGAAGCCAGACTGCCTCCACTTACCCTACAACAGCATACAAAACTTTTAATATATTGTTGTATTCAGTTTGCTGATATTTTCATGAGTTTTTTTTGTCTATGTTCATCAGAAATTAGTTTACAATTTTCTTTCTTTTGCTGTCCTTGTCTAGTTTCAGTATCCAGCTAATATTGGCCTCATAAAAAATTGGTAAGCATTCCCTCCTCTTTAATTTTTGAAAGCATTTGAGAAGAGTATGATTAAATGCTTTCTGAACATTTGGTAGAAGTCACCAGTGAAGCCATCTATTATTTGGGAAGCTTTTTATTACTATTTTAATCTCTTTACCAGTGATATATTTATTCAGTTTTTTATGATTCAGTCTTGGAAACTTGTATGATTCTAAGAATTTATCTATTTTCTCTACATTTTTTAATTTGGCATATAGCTGATTATACTAGTATTGTATAATCCTTTGCATTTCTGTGGTATCTATTGTAATTTCTCTTTTGTTTCTCAAGTTAGTTTTCTGAGCCTTGTCTCTATTTTTCTTAGTCAGTCTAGCAAAAGTTTTACCAATTTCGTTTATATTTTAAAAAAACAGTTCTTAGTTTTATTGACCTTTTCTCTCGACTTTTTAGTTTCTATGTTATTTATTCTCTAATTTTTTATTATTTTCTTTTATATGACTTTTGTATTAAGTTCATCTGGTGTAATATGTTCTTTACAGTCACTGTTTATTGATTTCCTGTCAAAGATCTATCCATTAATGGAAATGGGATGTTATAGTTGCCTCCTTTTATTATATTACATTCATTTTTCCCTTTAGGTCTGCTAATAGTCACTTTATATTTTTTGTTGCTTCTAGTTGTTTGAATATACATTGATAATTGTTGTTTTCTTGAAGGATGCCTCTTTTATCATTATGTAATATCCATCTTTTTTTTTTACCTATTTTGATGCAAACTCTGCTTTGTCTGATAAAATTATGGCTATTTTCTTTTGACTATCATTTTGCTGTATTGTGAAAAAATTCTGTGTTCAGAATTCTATTTGAATGAATATTGTACTGGTTGTAATTTAAATGGGAGAGACAAAGAGAACAACTCACTCCATCATGATGCTGATATCACACCATCATTAATATTTTTATACAGATTATTTTAAATGTAAGTAATTCTTTTGAATAACATAAGTAGTAGGCCTATGAGATCTGGTTTTCTAAGATATGACATATTGTTCACATGGTTGACTTATTAAGGGACAACAACAAAATACTCAACATGATGAAGCAATGTCCTTTTATTCCCTTGAGACAAACTGATACCCATGAAAAGTTTATCACTATCATTTTAGCATTTACTTCCTTAGCATTTACAAAAAAGCACTTGCTCTATGAAAGGATTTCCAAACATAAATTATTTTACCTCATAATCATAAAATTATATTATCACCAATGAAAGCATAGTTTTTTATTAAATTATTCTTCTTCTGGTTTATCATCACATGGAAGTTTTAAGAATAAAATACTAAAACTATTGTTTGGTGCTTCCCTAGTATTTGCTTGAAGTTGAGCATTTTGCTATCACACATTTGATCACATTACTCTCCATGAGATTGTTTGGTAGAGTGAAACAATTTTAAAGAATTTTAGAACTTAGGTATATCTAAAATGCAGAAAATCATTGCCTAATATATTATTTCTTATACAGAGAGATTCAGGTAGGGATTCTTGAGAAAGTAATTTAGGAGAGGGGGACTAAAGGAAGCAGGATAGAAAAATAAAGTAGTGAGAATATACTTTTAGCTATAAATGAGCTCCCAACTCATCCTCTAAATGGCACTACAGAATTGGTTCAACCTTGACCCAAGAAACCTTTATACCACCAAGTTAATCATTGCCAAATGGCTTCTGTAGGTTGAGGGAAGAATAATATTGTCAGTGAGGTGGCTCCTATTTAGCAGAAAAATGGCTTTCTGGAAAAGAGGACTCCTCAGAGTCACTAGCATCAAACTCCCACAGCTTATCTGAGCAGAGAAACTAGAATAAGTACAGTGGTACTTCAGTATGCACCATGAATTCATTCTAGAACTTGTGATGAGTGCCAAAACTGATGAGTACTGAGCAAGCAACAAATGATGAAGCATTTTCTCTTGTGGGAAACTGTTGTGATTCATGCAGGTTCTAGCAAGTGCAATGAGTCCTGAACAAGCACTGAGTGCTGAAACTTCTTTTTCTTGTCAAAGTGTAACAAGTACAGGGTTTGATGAGTTATGAACCTGAGGAGTACTGAGGTATGACTGTATTATAGTCTAAAAGTTGTATTACATAATTCACTTTCTCCTTAAGTTATCTTTATTTCACTTAGAACCTGCTTCTGCAAAATTCTTGATGGCTGTACTTTCTGGGAAAACCTATTAGAAGAGTGTTACTGGGGCCAGCTACAAATAACATTATTTCAGTTTTCCCTGAAGCCATATGGATATTCTTTATTATTATTATTATTATTATTATTATTATTATTATTATTATTTAATCTTTTTATTTTAATTGTCGTTCAAGTACACTTTTCTGACTTTTAATCCCATCCCAGCCCACCCCCTCTTGTTTCCATCCATGTGTCTGCTATACTTGTTCCTGCAAACCCTTCCCTTTTCCCCTGAAATTCCCTCCCCTCTCCCCTCTGGTCACTGTCAGCCCACTCTCTATTTCAGTATCTTTGGTTATATTTTGCTTGTCCATTTGTTTTGTTGTTTAGGTTCCTGTTAAAGGTGAGATCATATGGTATTTGTCTTTCACCACCTGGCTTATTTTACTTAGCATAATGCTTTCCAGTTCCATACATGTTATCACAAAGGGTAGAAGATCCTTCTTTCTTTCTTTCTGCTGCTTAGAATTCCATTGTGTACAATGTACCATAATTTTTTGATCCATTCATTTACTGATGGGCACCTAGGTTGCTTCCAACACTTGACTATTATAAATTGTGCTGCTATGAACATTGGGGTGCATAGGTTCTTTTGGATTGGTGTTTCAGGGTTCTTAGGATATAATCCTAGCAGTGGGATTGCCAGGTCAAAAGGCAGTTCTGTTTTTAGTTTTCTGAGAAAATTCCATACTGTTTTCCATAGTGGTTGTACCAGTCTGCAATCCCACCGACAGTGCACTAGGGTTCCCCTTTCTCTTCAACCTCTCTAACACTTGTTGTTTGTGGCTTTGTTTATGATGGTCATTCTGACCTGTGTGAAGTTGTATCTCATTGTGGTCTTAATTTGCATCTGTTTGATAGCTAGATATACTGAACATCTTTTCATGTGTTTCTGGACCCTCTGTATGGCCTCCTTGGAGAAGTGTCTGTTCAAGTCCTTCACCCATTTTTTAATTGTGTTGCTTGCCTTCTTAGAGTGGAGTCATGAGTTCTTTATATATTTTGAAGATTAAAAATCTCTGTGTGAGGTGTCATTGTCAAACTCCTCTGCTACTCATTCTAGATTTCCCTTACCTGTGGCTAGTTAATCAAGTATCTTCCTTTATGGGGTGATGAAATCCTTCATTTCTCAGAGATCTGAGTCTTCAATATCTGTACCTTTATTAACCATGGTTTTGTATTTGCCCATTTACAGTTATAATAGGATATGGAAGTATCAAAACATTATTTTATCTCCATTGTTCAGTATTTTCCTACTGTTATTACTATTCCTGTCTTATAGAAGATAACTACCATTGAACTACCAGTGAATAATGTTGGTGGCCTGTTCACTGGCCCATTTCCCCTGGCCTTCATACAGAGTGTCTATGGGAAGTATTTAGGGAGAAAGTCGCTTGGTAGTTTTGTGGGATTTTTTTAACTTACAATCAGATCTATGATAGCATGCCCACTTCTTGAAGTGTTTTGATTTCCTCCCTCACAATTTGAAATAATCTTTATTTAATATGGCATATTGCTTCCTCCAATCTTCTAAAAAGCCATACCAGTAGTGTATAAGATCCTTTAATTGGGGCATTTGCAAGGATGTTAAACACTATATTATAGTACAGTACCCCCATGTAAACACTGCTTATCTAGATTTGCATTCAACCTCTCCTGAAACAGCCTCAGGATATCTTTCCTGAGTTATCTGGAGCATAATATCCAGATACTGCAGAGTTTGTGGTGTTTAATTTTTGTCCTTCCTTAGCGATAAAACCAAATATTTTTACATAATTTTATTGAAGTATAATGGTCAATAAAAAAACTGCCTGGTGTTAAAGTGGGCAATTTAATAAGTTTTGACACAGTCATGCACTTATAATGATGTTTTTTGTCAATGATGGACCATGTATAATACAGTAATCCTATAAGATTATAATGGAACAGAAAAATTTTTATCACCTAGTGATGTCATAGCTATTATAACATCATAATGGAACATGTTAGTCATGTGTTTGTGTCATTGCTTATGTAAACAAACTTAATGTACTGCCAGTAATATAAGTATATATGCAATCATGAAAAGCACATAATGCTTGAAACTAAATAGCTATGATATTGGTTTACTTATTTATTATACTATACTTTTATTGTTATTTTATTTATTTATTTATATTATTATTGCTGTAGAAAGCACCCTTCTACTTATTAAAATGGTATAAAATGGTACACCATTGTACACTGGCAACAGCTTCATTTTTTTCTTGTTTTAATTTCATGTTTAATTTCCTAATTTAATTTCATGTTGCTTTTTACAGTAACATGCTGTGCAAGCTCGTAGCCTAAGAGCAATAGGCTGTACCATACAGTTTAGGTATGTAGTAGGCTGGACAACATAGGTTTCTGTAAGTGCAGCACATAATGTTCCCACAATGTAATCACATAAAGATGCATTTCTCAGAATGCATCCTTATCATTAAGCAGTGCATATTTGTTTCTACACCAGAAACGATCACCACAGTAAAGATAGTGAATATACATATCACACTCAAAGTTGTCCACTTTCTTAAATATAATTAATTCCACTTTCACATTTTAGTAACCACTATCTGCTTTCTGTGACTGTAGTTTGTATGTTCTACCATTTCATATTAATATATAATGTATTCTTTTTTTGTCTGTATTCCTTCACTCAGCATAATTTTAATAATTATCCATGTTTTCACATGTTTTAAGTTTATTCCTTTTTATTATGGAATACTAAGTATTCCATAATAAATATAGACCACTTTTTCTTTAGACACATTTACATACACAAATGGTTATATTTTTCCCTAACTACATTGTGTTTGTAATATGCGTTACTATGTGTATGTAATTTCAATAGATGTTATATAAGCAGATGAAGTCTTACAAAACAAAATACTTGAAACTTGAACAACACAGGATTGAGTTGCAGGAGTTCACTTATATGCATATTGTTTCAATAGACTTACAACTAGTCTTCCATAATTTCTGGTTTCACACCTGTAAATTCAACCAACTATATTGAAAGTAATATATTCCATTCACAGTTAAGAATCTTCAAATGTGAAGGGCCAACTCTATGCATTATTCTCTGCTACTCTGTGTAAGAGACTTGAACATCTGTGGACTTTGATGTCTGTGGGGTGGGTCCCCTAAATTCACAGATACTAAGGTATGGCTATATTTAGTTTTGGGGGAGTCAAAAGTTATATATGAATCTTCCACTGTGTGGAGAGTAGACACTCCTGTATAACACATTGTTCAAGGGTCAACTGTAATTCTTTTCTCAATGAAAACAAATTACAATACCTTGAAAAGAATAAATGTTTTAAAAGTTGCTTTAAAAACATTGATCACAAGTTCAGGATGGGTTAATGTAAATTTATTATAAAGGAGATAAAATTTAGAACACAATGTTTTCATAAAATTTGTGAAAGTGAAATATTTCAGTTTTAATTGGTAAGGCCTCTGTGTTTCACTCCAAGTTATCTTCAATTGTGCTTCGCTTCTAATTGTGTATTTTTGAAATGGGGCAGAGTTTGAGTTCTAAGAAATTATTAAGCTGGAAGTACACTCATTTGAGTTTCATGAAGGATATTTGTGTTATTTGAAGCCAGATTTTGTACACACAAATGTGAAGGTATTATTAACTCTCATGCTGTAAGAATTACTTCCAAGACGAATTGTCAGTCCTTTGCATTTACTCACCAGGCATCAGAATGGAATGGGAATATGTACTATGGTACTTTTTACCAAAAGTATGTGGGTAGATTTGAAATGTATGAAGCCAGAAGATAATCTGTAGAACGTCATTCAAATATTTACACCTGTCAAAAATTATATAATCCCATAATAACATGAGCATAAGGGGAGCAGTGGTAACTGGGTAACTAAGGGGAGCAGTATTTCCATAGCCTTGGAGGGTCCTGATAACCAGTGTTCTCATAGCCTTGAAACTGAGTCCGATAAACTATTCCCATAACAAGAGGTGGGCTCACATGCACAGGACAATGTTATGTTCAATATAATGTTTTGGCAGTTTTCTGACTTTGTTCCCCTATAGTATTTAAACAAGTAGGGGCTTCCCACTAGTTAGACATGCAGCTTGCAACATGCATGGCTCACCCACCTGTGAATAAAGGCATGTCAAGCATCCCAATGGCTCCATGTATTTTCTTCCATATCCCAGAGACAAGAGTGATTCTGCCCAGCCTTGATCATTTGCAACACTACTGTCATCTAGTGGTATTTATTCCATAGATTCAAGGATGGTTTGACATCAGCAAATCATTAATGTGATACACCACATTAACAAAATGAAGAATAGAAACCATATGATTATCTCAACTGATGAAGAAAAAGCATTTGACAACATTTAAAAAGCTTAATAAAATAAAGTTTTATTACAAAAATTCTCAATAAAATATGTATAGGAGAAAAGTGTCTCAACATAATAAAGGCCATGTATGACAAATCCATAGCTTGTATCATACTCCAATATGATACAAGCTAAGAGTTTCCTCTAAGATCAGAACTAAAAAAAATGAATGCTCACTCTCATCACTATTATTCACTATAGAATTGGAAGTTCTTGATAGAGAAATCACATAAGAAGAAAAAATAAAAGATATTCAATTTGGACAGGAAGAAGGAAAGCTGTCATTTTTTGTGGATGACATAATTTTAAATATAGAAAACCTTAAAAACTTCAGAAAAAATATTAAATTATAAAAAATACAGTAAAGTTGCAGGTTACAAATCAGTATACAAAAAGCTGGTTTTTTACACTAAAACTAAAAAATATATATATATATATATATAAAGAAATTAATTTGGTGATCCAAGATGGTAGAGGAGTAAATGAATGCTACACTAACCTCCTCACACAACCAATTTGGAATTACAACTAAATTGTAGAGAAATCATCTTGAATAACCAACTGAACATAAACTGGACAGAAGCCTTATAACCTCAGACATATAGAAGAATCAGCTTCAGCAGAACCTGACTGGTAAGGAGTGCAGTAGAGACTTGAGAAGGCTGGCTGGGCATCCACAAGCATCAAGGCTGGAGGGATAATTAAATGGCCAGTTGGATCCCCTTGGGAAGAGTGGAGGGTAAACTCTAAGCTGGGACCCCAAGCCTATAGCACCAGAGACCAAAAAGTACACACATAAAAACCAATGGCAAAAAGCAGCAGGGTTGCTCTCTACCAGAGATGAACAGCTAGAGACTCAAAGAGCTGTTTAAAGGACATATACATGCAAATTTTCATTTGCAGCCCTTTACCCTGAGCTCTGGCAAAGGGCAGTGTGGGCTAGAGATGCCTGAGGAGAGACTAGGGATGGAAGCTTTAGGGAGAGAACTGAAAGAGTAGACACCAGGAACCCAGTGCCGAGTCATAGCCCATATGGCAGCAGCCATCTCTTTCAGGCAGAACACTCCTCTCTGAATAATATTAGCCTGAGAGGAAGCAACCACCCCACTCACAAGAATTACTCTGCCCCACCTTGTGGTGCTTAAGCCTGACCGCTGATTACAGAGTGATTAGATTAATGGCTGTTTAGTTTAACTTCTATGGTGAAAAATTCAAAGCAGTAGCCAAAATGGGAAGACAAAGAAACAGATTCCAAATGAAAGAACAAGAGAATTTTCCAGAAGAACTAGATGAAATGGAAGTAACCAATTCACCATATAGGAAGCTTAATGATTATAAAGATATTCAACAGCATGAAAAAAGACATAGAAACCATAAAAAAGGATCAGTCAGAAATAAAGAATGCAATATCTGAGATAAATAACACACTGGAGGAATAAACAGTAGGTCAGATGAAGCAGAGGATCAAATCTGTGTTTTGGAAGACAAGCTAGAAAAACACACTCAGGCAGGGCAGCAAAAAGAAAAAAAAGATTTTTTTAAAAATGACGAGAGCTTAAGAAACATCTTAGACAACATGAAGTCTAACCACATATGCATCATGGGAATACCAGAAGGAAAAGAGAGTGAGCAAGAGACTGAGAATCTATTTGAAGAAATAACTGAAAACTTCCCTAATCTGATGAAGAAAAAAGTCACACAAATCCAGGAAGCTCAGAGTCCCAAACAAGATGGACACAAAGAGGCTTACACCAAGAAATATGACAATTAAAATGACATGGCTTAACGATAAGGAGAGAATACTAACAGCTGAAAGAGAGAAGGAGGTAGTTACCTATTAGGGAGCACCAAGTACAGTGTCATCTGATTACTCATCAGAAACATTCCAGACCAGAAGGGAGAGGCATGAAATGTTCAAGGTGATGAAAAGCAAGAACCTACAAGAAAGGCTACTTTTCTCAGCAAGGTTATCATTTAAAGTCAAAGGAGAAATGAGGAGCTTCCCAGACCAAAAAAAAAAAAAAAAAATCTAAAGGAGTTTGTTAACACCTAACCAATATTGCAACAAATGTTAAAAGGCTTCCTTTAAGAAGAAGAAGAAAAAGAGAAAACAAAAACCCCAGAGGAAAACAGTCTAAACATAAGTTGACACTATATGTTTATCTATCAATAATCAACTTAAATGGAAATGGCTTAAATGCTCCAATGAAAAGACAGGGGACAGATGAATGGAAAAAATAATAAGACCCATATATATTCAGTCTCCAAGAGACCCATTTCACATTGAAAGATACACACAGACTAAAAATAAAGCATTGGGAAAAGATATTTCATGCAAATAGAAAAGAAAATAAAAGCTGGAGTAGCAGTATTTATATCTGACAAAATAGACCTTAAAACCAAGGCTGTAGTAAAAGACAAAAAAGGACACTACATAATGATAAAGGAAAAAAATCCAACAAGAGGGTATAACCCTAGTACATTTATGCACTCATCATAGGAGCACACAAATATGTAAAGCAAATCTTGATAGACATAAAAGAAGAGATTAACAGAAATATGGTCATAGCGAGATATTTTAACACCCCATTGACTTCAATGGACAGATCTTCCAGGCAGAAAATCAACAAGGAGACAATAGCTTTAAATGACACACTAGATGAAATATATTTAATTGATACCTTCAGAGTACTTTACCCCAAAGTAGCAGGATATACATACTTTTCAATCACACATGGAATATTTCTAGGATAGACCACATATTAGGACACAAAACAAGTCTGAAAAGTTTTAAAAGACTGAAACTATACCAAGTGCATTCTCTGACCACAATGCTATGAAACTAGAAATCATTCACAAGAACATTAAAGAACACATGAAGACATGGAAGCTAAATAACCTGTTATTAAACAATGAATGTGTCAACAATGAGATCAAGGGAGAAATCAAAAGATACCTTGAAACAAATTAAAATGAGGACACAACAATCCAAAATCTGTGGGATGCTGGGAAAGCAATCTTGAGAGGGAAATATAGGCCTATCTCAAAAAAAAAAAAAAAACCCACAAGAAAAAGCTCAAATAAATCTAACTTCACACTTAAAGGAACTTGAAAAGGAAAAACAAAGCCCAATGTGAGTAGAAGAAAGAAAATAATTAAGATCAGAGCAGAAATAAATGAAATAGAGTCTAAAAACATATACTCTTTTGAATGCAAGAATGGCTTATTTGAAAAGATAAATAAGAATGACAGATCTTTAACCACACATATGAAGAAAAATAGAGAAAGGACCCAAATAAACAAAAACAGAAATGAAAGAGAAAGAACAACTGACACCAAAGAAACACAAAGGGCAGTAAGAAAATATTATGAACAATTATATGCCAACAAACTGGACAACCTGGATAAAATGGGTAGGTTCCTAGAAACATACAATCTTCCAAAAATAAATCAGGAGGATACAGGTAATCTGAATAGACTGATTACAACTGTCTTCAATAAAATTGAAGCAGGGATAAAAAAAAAAAACTCCCCCAAAACAAAAGCCTTGCACTAGATAGCTTCACAGGTATGTTTTACCAAACATTTTGAGAATTAACACCGCTCCTTCCTATACTATTTTATAAAATTGAAGAGGAGTGAAGGCTCTGAAACGAATTTTACAAGGTCATTATTCTAATTCCAAAACCACATAAACACACTACAAAGAAATGAAATTATAGGCCAATATCATTGATGAACATAGATGCTAAAATCCTCAAAAAATTTTTAGAAAACCAAATACAGCAATGCATCAAAAAGATCATACACCATGATCAAGTAGGAGAATGCAAATATGGTACAACATTCATAAATCAACTGTGATTCATCACATAAACAAACTGAATGACAAAAACCACATGATTATGTCAATAGATGCAGAAAAAGCTTTTGATAAGATCCAGCACCCATTTATGATAAAAACCATCAGCAAAGTGGAAATAGAGGGAACATACCTAAACATAATAAAGACCATATATAACAAACCCACTGCTAACATCATACTCAATGGGCAAAAACTACAAGTATCCCCCTTAAGATCAGGAACAAGACAGGGATGTCCATTTTCATCCTTTTTATTCAATATAGTACTAGAGGTCCTAGCCACAATAATCATACAAGAAGAAGAAATAAAAGGCATCCAAATTGGAAAGGAAGAAGTAAAACTGTTTCTATTTGCAGATGACATGGTACTGTACATAGAGAACCCCAAATATTCCACTAAGAAACTACTGGAACTGATAAGTAATTCATCAAAGTAGCAGGATACAAAATTAATATTCAGAAATCAGTTGCAGTTTTATATGTCAATAACAAACTAACAGATATGGAAATTAGGGAAACAATCCCATTCACAAGTTCTTCAAAAAGAAAAAAATACCTAGAAATAAAATTAACCAATGATGTAAAAGACCTGTAGTCTGAAATTATAAGACGCTAAAGGAAGAAACTGAAGAAAATACAAATAACTGGAAGCATATGCCATGTTCATGGATAGGACAAATTAACATCAATATTCATATTACCCAAAGCAATCTATAGATGCAACATGATTCCTATATTTCAATGACATATTTCAGAGAGCTAGAACCAAAATTTATATGAACCAAAAAAGGCACCACATAACAACAATGATCCTGTAAAAGAACAACAAAGTTGGAGGAATCATGCTATCTAATATGAAACTATATTATAAATACATAGTAATCAAAACAGTCTGGTACTGACATAAAAGCAGACACATAGATCAATGCAATAGAATAGAGGGCCCAGAAAAAAAGACCCGCACCTTTGTAGTCAATTAATATTTGACAGAGAAAGCAAGAACGCATGATGGGCTGAAGATAGTCTATTCAATAAATGGTGTTGGGAAAATTGAATAGATAAATGCAGAAAAATGAAACTAGAACACCTTCTTAACCCATACACAAAAATAAATGCAAAATGGATTAAAAGCTGAAATGTTAGACCCCAAACCATAAAAAAACATAGAAGAAAATATAAGCAGTGAAATCTTGGACATCACTTGGACAAAATTTTTTATTGGATATATCTCCCCAGGCAAGGGAAACAAAAGAGAAAAGCAAACAGGACTTCATCAAACTGAAAAGTTTTTATACAACAAAGGAAATCATCAACAAAATAAAAGACAACCCCCAAAATGGGAGAACATGTTCTTTAATATATCTGATAAGGGGTTAATATCCAAAGTTTATGAAGTACTTACAAAATTCAACACCAAAAAAAGAATCAACCTAATTACAAAATGGTAAAGGACCAGAAGAGACACTTCTCTACAGAAGACATAAATATGGACAATATGAGAAGATGCTCAATGTCACTAATAATCAGAAAAATGTAAATTAAAACCATAATGAGATACCATTTCACTCCTGTCAGAATGCTTATCATCAATAAGTCAAAAAACAATTGTTGGAGGGGATGTGGAGAAAGAGAACCTTTTTGCACTATTGATGGGAACGCAGACCGGTACAGCTACTCTGGGATTCAGTATGGAGATATCTTAAAATATTAAAAATGGATCTGCCTTTTGACCCAGCAATCCCACTTCTGGGAATATACCTAAAGGACCCAAAACACTAATTCAGAAGAACATAACCATCCCTATGTTCATTGAAGCATTATTTACAATTGCCAAGATATGAAAGCAGCCCAAATGTCCATCAATTGGTGAGTGGAAAAAAACAAACATGGGACATTTACACAATGGAATTCTACTCAGCCATAAAAAAGAATAAAACATTATCCTTTGCAACAATATGGATGGACCTGGAGAACTTTATGGTAAGTGAAATAGGACAGTCAGAGAAACACAAATACCATATGATTTCAACTCATATGTGGAATCTAATGAACAAACCAAAATAACAAGCACATCAGAGACAGACTCATAGATAGAGAACAGATGACAGCTAGTGCTGGGGTAGTTTGAGTTGGAAGGATTGAGCAAAAAAGTAAAAAGACTCATGGACATGGACAACAAGGTAGTAATTGCTGGGGGAGAGGAGTATTTGGGGGCTAAAAGGTAATGGAGAAATATTATAAAGTTCAAATATTGAAAGTAAAAGAAATTAACGACCCAATCCTATTTACAATAGCCCCCCTCCAAAATAAAATACTTAGAAAGAAACTTAAACAAAGAAGTGTGAGGCTTGTACACTGAAAACTATAAAGCATTGTTAAAAGAAAATAAAAACAAAATTGAATATGGAAAGATTCTGTGCTCATGGCTTGAAAGAATTAACATTATAAAATATCTACAGACCCAATGCTCAACCATGTCTATCAAAATTTAAATGGTACCCTGGCTGATGTGGCTTAGTGGATTGAGTGCTGACCTGAGAACCAAATGGTCACTGATTCAACTCCCAGTCAAGGTAAATGTCTGGGTTGCAGACTGAATCCCCAGGGAGGGGCCCATGAGAGACAACCACACATTGATGTATCTTACCCTCTCTTTCACTCTTCCTTCCCCTCTGTCTAAAATAAAATATTTGAAAAAAATGTAAATGACATTTTTCACAAAAATGGAACAAAAGAATCCTAAAATTTGTATGGAACTACAAACACCCCAAACAGCCAAGCAATCCTGAGAAAAAAGATAAAGCCAGAGGTTTCACACTCCCTGATTTCAAACTATTCTACAAAGCTATAGTAACCAAAACACTATGGTATTGGCAGAAAAACAAACACATGGATTAATAATAAAGAATTAGGATCCCAGAAACAACCCCACATAGACAACTAATTTATGATAATGGGGCCAAACACATACAATGGAAAAATTAAACTATTTTCAATAAATGTTTTTGGGAAAACTGGACAGCCTAAAAATGAAGCCAGACCTACTAGTAATGCCATCCACAAAAGTTAACTTAAAATAGATTAGACTTTTAAGTAAGACCTGAAATCATAAGGTACATAGAAGAAAACATAGGTGTTGAGCTCTTAAGATTAGTCTTAGTGATGTTTTTGTGGATTCAATTTCAACATCAAAAGAAACAAAAGCAAAAAATAAACAAATGGGAGTACATAAAACTGGAAAGCTTCTGCACAGCAAAGGGAGCCATCATCCAAAGAAAAAGGCCATTTACTAAATGAGGAAAGTTATTTGAAAATTATACAATTGATAAGGGGCTAATTCCAAAATATGCAAAGAACTCATATATACCAACAACACAAAAACAAATAACAACAACAACAAAAAAATGAACTGGGAATCCGAATAGACATTTTTCCAAAGAATACATACAGATGGCCAACAGGCACTTGAAAAGATGTTCAACAACACTCATTATTAGGGAAATGAAAACATAACTATAACTGGAATGAGATATTACCTCACACCTGTCAGAATGGCTATCATCGAAAAACAAAACAAACAAAAAAAAGTGTTGGAGAGAATATGGAGAAAAGGGTACCCTTATACACTATCAATGTGAATATAAATTAGTACAGCCAAATGGAAAATAGTATAAAGATTCCTTAAAAATTAAGAATGGAATATCACCCAGCCTATTACACTTCTGGGTATTTACCCAAACAATATGAAAATAATAATTTTAAAAAGATATATGCCCATCTATATTTGTAGCAATATTATTTATTTTCAAAGATTTTATTTATTTTTAGAGAGAAGGGAGGGGAAGGAGAATTAGAGGGAGAGAAACATCACTTTGTTGTTGCACTTGTTTGCCCCCACTGGGGATCTGGCCTGCAACCCAGGCATGTACCCTGACTGGGAATTGAACCAGCAACCCTTTGGTTCACAGGCCGGCACTCAATCCACTGAGCTACACCAGCCACGGTATACAGGGTATAGAAACATTATTTACAATAGTCAAGGTATAGATATAACTTTAGTGTCAATTGATAGATAAATAGAGATTATATATATAGTATTCATTCATAAAAATATGAAACCTTGCCATTTGCAACATTAATGAACTTTGTGTTTATTCTAAGTGAAATACTCCTGATGGATAAAGACAAATACCATATGATTTCATTCATGTGAAATAAAAACAAAAACCAAAACAAACAAAGAAAAACAAAAACAAATTCATAGAGGCAGACAGTAAATCTTAGGTTGCCAGAGGCAAAAAGGTAAAGGGAGGGCAAGACGGGTAAAGGGGGTCAATTTTATGATGACAGATGGAAACTAGATTTTTGATAGTTAGCATTATGTAGCACACACAGATGTTGAATTGCAAGGTTGCACACCTGAAACTTTTCTAGTATTAGAAACCAATCTTACCTCATTAAAAAAAATACTGAGGTTTAAAAACAGTCTATTAAGATCTTGGGAAACAAAGCTGGAAAATTATACTACATACTATAACAACAAACTGTTGTGTGGATAAATACCCATCCATTTTTACCTTTTCTTAAAAAGTAAAATTTAAACATAGAATAAATATTCAATTAAAGTAGGTTGGTTTAATTAATTATGGCAAATTTAATATAACATATTTCTGGCCATCAAAATCAGGTTATGGAAAAATATGTAATGACATGGGAACACAGTATATTAAGTGGGGAAAAGAAGGTTACATAATAATATGTAAACTTTAACCTTTTTACATATAAAATAAATTATGGGGTACATATACGTGTACGTGTGTATAACATATATGTGTGTGTGCATACATATACACACACATACAAATATGTATTAACTATAAACATATATATTCAACAAATCTGTGCAATCCTGAAGAGTTATTTAGTTCTCCCTGCTTCTTTTTTCCCCACTCAGATCAGTAGAACCCTCTATCTTTCTTTAGCACTACACTATGCCTAATTAAGTCATAAAATAGATATTGGAAAATTTCCTAAAGATGACTGGTGTAACTTTTTAGTCAAAGACACATATATGAAATGGGCAATTTGACTTTCAGTAAACAATTCCAGTAGTAGGGTGTACAGAGCTTTATCTGGTGGCAGAATTCAACTCCATAAGAACTTTGGAAAGCTTCTTTTCTCTTAACAGCTCTAAATACTTTAGAGAAATTACAGAAATTTTCTCTCTCACGATTACCTTTAATTTTCCTTCAAATGTTGCACTCAGAAATACAACAGCTTCCAAAAAATTTCTTGAAATGTTGGAAGATATCCCATACTGACACATCTTTCCTAATAGCTAAATGTTCTAATAAATCTTTGTTCTTTAGTTGAATAAAGAATAAAATTGGACTTAAGAAGTTTTGGGGATGAGGGTCATAAGTTAGTGTCCAGGAGAATTGTTACGATGTTATGTCATATATGTTTTTCATGATAAAATATCTGAACTGGCATGAAAGCAGTAAAAAAAACAGAGAAAAAGAGAGAAAAAATAATTTAGGAGCCTAAATGTATTTAGTAATTATAGGAAAAAAGAAAAAGATTATTAATTGTTGCCTTTATACTTACTTATTTTTGGAAAATTGCATGTTTCCAGGAGTTTATTCATTTCATCCAGGTTTTCCAATTTGTTGGCATATAGTTGTTCAGAATATTTTCTTACAATCCTTTGTATTTCTTTGATGTCTGTTATTATTTGTCCTCTGTCATTTCTGATTTTATTTATTTGGTTCCTCTGTCTTTTCTTGATTAGTCTGGTTAATTGTTTGTCAATATTGTTTATTTTTTCAAAGAACCAGCTGCTGGATTCAATGATCTTTTATATATTTTTAAGACTTCATTTTGTTTATTTCCGCTCTGAGATTTATTAGCCCTTCCTTCTACTAACTTTGGTCTTTGTTTTTCTTTCTCAAGTTCCTTTAAGTGTAAAGTTATATTGTTTATTAGAGCATTTTATTTTTCTTTTTTGAGATAGGCCTGTACTGCTATGATTTTCCCTCTTAGGATTGCTTTCCCTGTGTCCCCCAGACTTTAGATTGTTGTGGAATATACATATTTTCCTAGTCAGATTTCAGAGACCTGCTCTAGGTAGCTTAAGAAAAAGTCAATAGGGATGGGAGAAGATGGCAGTGAGATAGGTGGGATTGGTAACCAGTTCTCCCTGTGCCCAGCTGGAACACCTAGCCAATCTCCTGAGGAACAGAGTGAACAGCCAATGGGATCCCAGCTTATATGAAATTTGGAGGCAAAAAATTGCAGAGGATATTGAGAAACAGTGAGGAGATTTCACTGGAATGGTAAGGTCCCTGGAATTTATGCAGGGACTGAGGATGCTGCAGCCCCTGGCCTGGTGCCTGCCAAAGGATATGGGGAGGAGAACTAGAGCACTAGCTCCCTCCCCTACCAGAGTAGGGAAGGCAGCCTGGCACCAGGAGAGACCTGGATGCTGGAAGACGCTAGGGAGAATAGAGACAAAGTGGAAGACACACAGAGGTGGTACACATCCTCTGGGACTATGGACACTAGCACCAGAGAAATTTGGGTGCCGGGTGACAACTGAAGAAGGGAGGAGCTGGTCCATGTCAGACCCTGACTCGGATAGTCTCCAGACAGGTTGGAAAGTGAAGCTGTGTGAGATAGTAGCTGGGCAGAACCATGCACCCCGCTTGCCCTGTGCTGGAGATCGACTGATTCTGTGAGCAGCTAGATGGCTGACTTGAGCCTGGCACCTCACAGAAGACCTGGTCTGGAGTCTGGTAAATTATGCATATTGCCACCCAGACCTGGTCCCCATCCTCTGAGAATCAAAGGAAGAGAGAAAAGCAAAGCCCAGTCCTCTCTTCCTGTGGCATCTAGGAAGACAAGCAGTTCTTGCTGAACAGGTTTAAAGTCAGCAGGAGGCTTATCATTACCCTTTTTCTTTCCTCTTCATCATCTCAGATCCTCTCTCTTTTTTCCTTTTTTTCTTCCCCAAGGTGAGTCAATAAGACATGGAGTTACAAAGGTTTCAGAGACAGATGAAAAGGGGGAGCACAATGATAACCCCCAAAACTGAGAAACTGAGACAAATGTCACTTTGCTATCCCATGGACCTGGCATTTTATTGTGTGTGTATTATTATTATCTTGTCACTATTTTTATTACTTTTATTAGTATATTTTTATTTCTCTTCCTTATGTTTAGTGTTACTCATTTTATTTCCCTGTTTAATTGCATTGCTTGACTGGTTTTCCTTATTCTCTCTTTATTGTATTTTAATTTTCCTTCTTTCACTTTACCCGTGTTCCAATAACACAAAACTCTTGACCTGGTACTTTCTATTCTGGTTACCAAATCATATATTTTTTGTCATATTATTGTTGTTCCAGTACTATTATAAATAATTGTTTCATACAATTGTATATACTACACAGCAACCCTCCATGATCTTAGCCCACTTTAATCCTCAGCATTATTATTGTCATGGTTAAATCTATTCTCTCTCACACTATGCCTACTTTCTATCCTTTAATCTCACTGTATCTCATCATCTAACTTTGCTCAAGTACTTTGTTTCTGGATTCAGCTCACAATCATCCTCCTCTCTAGCAAGTATCTTATCTCTCTTTCACCTTTTATAAAAAGTGGCTAGTTGGGTTAATTATCATAGTTAACACTATACTTATCCAAAGACTCTCCTATCACTTCTCTACTTGTTGGTACTTTAAATCCCATAAAATACTCTCGTGCTGTCTTAAACCATTTTGCCTACCCCTGCCACTGATCCCATACAAGAAGAGGTGGGAGCTGCAAACATCAGTATACCTGCTGGAGGAGAAAAATCACCAACAAAGGAAGCACCAAAAGGTAAAAACCCAAGTACAACAAGAGAGGCCACACAAACAGATGAAACGGCAAACCGACAGCATCCAGACAAGGAGATCAAAGAGGCCACACCACTGAATCCCATAGAATTCCTGCCATAGAAGTTCACCCTACAAAGACAGTTAGCAAAACAAAATATCAGGAACCACAGAAACAAACAAAAAGAGTCACCTAAAATGGGGAGACAAAAAAACAACATGCAATCAAAAGGAATGGAAGACTCCCCACTAAAAGAGATAAACAAAATGGAGTTAACCAAACTATCAGATATAGAATTCAAATTAATGGTTATGAAGATACACAAGGAACTCATGGATAACTACAAGGAACTGAGTGAGAACTACATCAGCACAAAAAAGGGAAATAGAAACTATAAACAAAAACCAGGAAGAAATAAACAATAAAATTTTGAAAATAAAAAGCACACTAGAAGGAATTACAATCAGGCTGGATGAAGCAGAGGATTGAATTAGCAAGTTGGAAGACAAGATAGAAAATAACAGCCAGATAGAGCAAGAAAAGGAAAAGAGACTCAGCAAGAACAAACAGGTGTTAAGGGAACTGTGAGACAACATGAAATGTAACAATATCAATACAATAGGGATACCAGAAGGAGAAGAAGAACAAGTGAGAGAAAATTTGTTTGAAAAAGTAATGATGAAAAACTTCCCTAATTTGATGAAACAAAAAATCACACAAAACCAGGAAACACAAAGATTTCCAATCAAGAGGAACCTAAAGAGGTCAAGTTCAAGACACATCATAATTAAAATGGCAAAATTCCAAGACAATGAGAAATATTAAAGGCAGCAAGGGAGAAACAGGAAGTAACATACAAGGGAGCCCCGATAAGGTTAGCAGCTTACTTCTCAATGGAAACACTCCAAGCCAGAAGAGGATGGCAAGAAGTATTCCAAGTAATGAAAACCAGAGGCCGGCAACCAAGATTACTCAATCCAGCAAGGCTCCTAATTAAAATGGAAGGCCAAATAAGGAGCTTTTAAGACAAAAGAAGTCTAAAAGAATATACCTCCATCAAAACAGCTCTGCAAGAGATGCTAAAGAAACTGCTTTAAGAAAAGGAAAGAAAAGTGAGAGAGAGAGGAACACAGGTATGAAAAAGTGGTAATGAATAAGTACCTATCAATAATAACCTTAAATGTAAATGGATTAAATGCTCCAATCAAAAGACATAGAGTAGCCTAAATGAATAAGAGAGCATGACTCATACATATGCTGCCTACAAGAGGCAGAGCTCAGGACAAAAGACTTACACAGACTGAAATTTTGATCATGGACTGGAACACTTATCATCAAAATGTCCAAAGCAATTTATAGATTCAATGCAATACCTATTAAAGTACCAATAGCATATTTCACAGATATAGAACAAATGCTTCAAAAATTTATATGGAACCATATACAACCCTGGATAGCTGCAGCAATATTGAGAAAGAAGAACAAGGTAGGAGGGATCACAATACCTGATATGAAACTGTATTACAAGGCCACTGTAATCATAACAGCCTGGTACTGGCATAGGAACAGATACATAGACCAATGGAACAGAATAGAGAGCCCAGAAAAAAACCCAAGTCCCTATGGTCAACTAATATTTGCCAAAGGGGGCAGAAACATAAAATGGAGTGAAAATAACCTCTTCAACAAATGGTGTTGGGGGGAGCTGGACAGCTACATGGGAAAAAGTGAAACTTGATCACTAACTTACACCATACACAAAAATAAATTCAAGGTGGATAAAAGATTTAAATATAAGCCATGACACCATTAATGTCCTAGAGGAGAACATAGGCAGGAAAATCTGAGATATTCCACGCAGCAGTATTTTCACTGATATGTCCCCTAGAGCAAGGGACATAAAGGAAAGAATAAACAAAGGTAACCTCATTAAAAAAAAAAAAAAGAGCCCTGGCTGGTGTAGCTCGGTGGATTGAGCATGGGCCTGCAAACCAGAGGATCATGGTTCAATTCCCAGTCAGGACACATGCCTGAGTTGCAGGCCAATTCCCAGCAGGGGACGCATGAGAGGCAACCATACATCGATATTACTCTCCCTCTCTCTTTCCCTTCCCTTCCCAAGATAAATAAATAAAATCTTTAAAAGAAAATAAATAAATAAAAAATGCTTCTGTTGGAAACCGCCCTTCCTGGTTTCAGAAGCTATAACCCCCCCATGGTTAAAGCTGAGTGAGCGACCTTGGGACCATAAGTCACTAAGGATACAAAGCTTATCTCCCTGGCAGGGGCACTGCCTCTGTTCCTTTTACTTCATCCTGCCTGACCCCCAATGCTTGATTGGTTAGCCAATGATGGGTAAGATTCCTCAAGGGAGGAATGACCTAAGACAGGTATGATCACAGGGAGCTCCCAGGGAAGGACTTGGGGGGGCTACAACAAAAGGGTGATGGACCCTCACCCCCCAGCTTTGACATAGCCTTAGTCCTCATTCTGCCTTCAAGAATTTTCCTAATCTCTTGGCTGCCTTACTTGCCCTGCCTGACTTGAGCCTGAAACAATGACAGAGGGCAGTGCAGCCTTGTGCTGGAAAGGGCAGGTTCCCCGGGTGATCAGGCCTAAGAAAGAATATATAAAATCCTATGAAACCTGCTTTGTTTAGAATTTTCTCAATTAAATTAAAAGGGTCTGAGCAGGAAGTAAGTTCATTTCCCAAAGTTTTGTAGCCCTTTAGCTAACAGACCCTGACTCAGAATAGGCGCTCGTAGTTTTTTTGTATGCTATCTATTGTTTGGTCTTTACTACCCAACAATGATTAATGAGTTTTACCTGTATTTCTGTGCAAATTGAACTCAATAAAAGTTTCTCAAGGCAAGGTCAGTGCGCTCTCCCCTTGAGAGAGTAGCCATGCCATTCCTTTTCCTCCACAGGACTCAGTAGTCCATGTGAATTTGTCTCGTATCTCATCCATAATGCTGCAAACACTTTGAGCTGGTGTCTGTGTTAAGCTTCTGCACAGCTAAAGAAAACAGCATTAAAATGAAAAGAGAACCAACTGTATGAAAAAACATATTTGCCATTATACCTCAGACAAGGGTTTAATCTCCAAAATATACAAAGAACTTACATGACTCCACTCCAAGAAGATAAGCAACCCAATTAAAAAATGGGCAAAGGACTTGGACAGACATTTCTCCAAGGAGGACATACAGAGGATTCAGAGATACATGAAAAGATGCTCAATATTGCTAGCTATCAGAGAAATGCAAATTAATACCACAATGAGATACCACTTTACACCAGTAAGAGTGTCCATCATAAACAAAGCAACAAACAACAAGTGTTGGAGAGGTTGTGGAGAAAAGGGGACCCTAGTTCACTGCTGGTGGGAGTGCAGACTGGTAAACCACTATGGAAAACAGTATGGAATTTTCTCAGAAAACTAAATATGAAACTTCCTTTTGACCTGGCAATTCCACTGCTAGAATTATATCCTAAGAACCCTGAAACACCAATCCAAAAACCTATGTACCCCAATGTTCTTAGCAGCACAATTTACAATAGTCAAGTGTTGGAAGCAACCTAGGTGCCCATAGGTAAATGACTGGGTCAAAAAACTATGCTACATTTACACAGTGGAATTCTATGCAGAAAGAAAGAAAGAACTCCTACCCTTTGGGACAGCATGGATGGAACTAGAGCGCATAATGCTAAGTGAAATAAGCCAGGCAGTGAAAGACAAATACCATATGATCTCAGCATTAACAGGAACCTAAACAACAAAACAAAGAAACAAGCAAAGTATAGCCAAAGACACTGAAATCAGGAACTCGCAGACAGTGATCAAAGGGGAGAGAGGAGGGTATAACTGAGGAAAAGGATGAAGGGTTTACAGGAACATATGGACAATAACAAGAGGGGTGGAAAAAGGGGAGGAGGGGGGAGGACTAGGGTTGGGGGGAGTGGTGGGAGGTAAAGTATATATATTGACTAAAGTATAAATAAAAATAATAAAACCAAAATAGACATAAAAAAAGAGCCAATGTTAGTGGAGGATTCTACTACTTGGTAGGACAGAGTTGATTGTACAAATTTCCTTTTTAACCTTTAGGAAAATGCCATATAATTTACAGAAAATATCTAATTTCGAATGTTTGAAATAGGAAGTCAGGGAACAGTAGAAATACAATTCCTGAGAAGAGAACACTTCTCAAGTGAGCTGAAATCTGTTGCTGTTCTCTTCCTGCCCAGGGCCGCATACCAGTTATGAGTATAAACTATGAACTGGGCTTTGTCTTGAACACTACACAGTAGAAAAAGAGAAATAAACACAACTTTTGGACATCAAATGTCACTGGAGAAAAAAAAACGGTAACCTTAAAAAAGACTCTTATTTTAGTCACAAAATATTTGCTTCCCTCCACGTCTAAATTGTAGTCTAGAGAGGGAGAATAAAAGCTTTGTGGTAGTCAGAATTTCAAAGGTCACCTTGTCACCAAACCCATCTCCTGGTTATTTAAACATTGGTCTAGGTGCTGCTGTGAAGGCACTTTGCAAATGCCATTAAAGTTACATGCTGATCTTATAGAAAGGAGATTATCCTGGGTTATTCGAATGAAGTAAGTATCATCATATAAATCCCCAATATTAGAAGAAGAAAGCAGAAGAGTCTGTCAGAGAAATATGGAAAAAGAGGAATGCAGAGGATACATGAGGCAGTAGCGCAGAGCAGTGGGAGAGTTTGTAAACATGAAAGTGCTTGATCTGTCTTTGCTGGCTTGGAGCTGGAGGAACAGGGCCACAAACCAAGGAACTGGATAGTGTCTCTAAGCTGAAATCAGCTCCACCCCACAGCCAGCGGGAAACAGAGACCTCAGACATAAAACTTCAAGGAGGTGTGCTCTGCCACCATCCTGAAAGGATTTGAAACCAAATTCCTTCCAAGAGCCTCCAAATGGAACAAGGCCCTGCAGACACCTTGACTTTGGCCTTCTGAAACCCAAAGCAAAGAACTACCTGAGGCATGCTGGGCCTAGACTTCTGACCTGCACAACTATGAAATAATAAATGGGTATTTTTTAAGCTGTGAAATTTGTGGCATTTTTTATGATAGCATTGAGAACTGAATACAAATCATGGTGCCAGGAGTAGGGTGCTGCCATAATAAAGGCCAAAAATTGTGGAAGAGGATTTGCAACTGAGCACCAGGGGAAGCTAACTGAATTTGAATATCATGTAGACAAAACTTAGACTGCCTTGAATGGAGATGCTATAGACATTAAATATGCTGTTTGTTGAGAACTAAATAAAAAGTGAGGAAGGTGTTATTGTAAGTGGCAGTACTCGTTAAATATCATCAGAAAGCTTAGAGGAATAGTGTCTTGCAGTTACAGGGGAAGCAGAACTTGTAAACAATGAACTTGTGTATTCCAGAAAAGTGTTGTAGGGTACTCTGGTTTCTTCTTTCCACTTCGAATAAAATGCAAGAGAAGAGACACAAATTGAGGGAAGAACTATTACTGAACAAATACAAGCAGGACTTGATAATTTGGGAAATCCTCAGCCTACCCTGATGATAAAGACGTTAAAATTAAGAGGTGCATTGTGTGCAAATAAAACTGTAAAGAAAAGGCAGAGGCTTAACTCTATAATCATTCTCTGAAAGATCAGAACAATCAAAGGGCCAGAGGGAGATAGTGGGAAAAATAGGACAAATGAGGGAGAGACAGAGAGAGTCAGAGTTTAAAGTGTGATAAGGACAACCACTGTTGCTGGCTTTGAGAATGGAGAAATGTGGCCATAAACTACTGCATGTGGGTGTCCTCTGGAAGCTGAGAACAACCTCTGGTCAATCACAGGGAGACTTCAGCCCTAAAAGCACAAGAAAATGAATCCTGCCAATATCTTGAGTGAGCCTGGAAATGAATTATCTCCCAGGCCAGGAAACATCTTGGTTTTGGTTTCATGGAATCTGGAGCAGAGAAAGAGGACAAGCCTGCCAGGGTTTTCACCTACAGAACAGTAAGGTATGGTGAATTTATGCAGTTTTAAGTTGTATGGTTGTCATTCCTTACAGTAGCTTTAGTAAACTAATACAGTTAAGAAAGGCAAAATAAAACCTTTCATAGTCTTGCAAGATTCAGAAACAAAGGTTAAACAGGAAAGGGACTTGGTTCATACACATCTTTCATCTCTCCTTGAATATATGTGCCAGTTCATAGTTTGTAAAGCTGTGCAGAGTGGAAACCTGACTGTTGGGCTGAGACCATCTAGAGGAAAGAACTGGATCTTCCACAGACTTTCATGGCGCACTAGATGTAGAACTGTTAGAGCTAGTAATGAGGGGCCAGAGGGGAAATAAAGGCAGGGCCCTCACCATTACAATATAACAAAGAACTTAATACAGGAGGCTAGAAGCAAAAGGAAGACATGCCTCACCAATTAACTCAGCAGTCCTGAGCTCAGTTTGATAACTTTGCCAGGTGTCCTGAGCATTGCAAACAAAATTGCACAGGAGGAGGGGTGAGTCCTCCAGACTGTACTGAGAGAAGGGGAGCTTCTGTAACAATCTTACTAACATCACAAGAGGGAATTACACATTAGGATGAGGGGGGGCCTATGCTGGAAAGGGGACCTCTGTAACAATTTCACTAAGACACAGAGCCTTTAGTAATTGAGAGGGAAAGCCTTCATAGCTGTACATTATTCCCAAATTGGGGGAGGAGATAGAACCTAGAAGCCAGCTGAGGTATATAATAATCTCTAAGCCCCAACGGTGGGCATACTTAGATTAGCTACATACCCACCTGTAGCCTGGCTCAGGTGATTAGAGCAAATATACTAACAAAGTTACTAACAAGTTTATTTCTTCTCTACATGGGGCATTTAGACTAGCTAGGTGCCTGCTTGCAGCTTTGTGCTTCTATGTGTTTCATAAACACACTTGCTATCTCACTTCCACTATATGTATTTGTCTCTTGCTCAAATTATTCTCTTGCAGGCCAGACAAAAAACAAGGCCAGGAAGAGAGCATCTTGACTCTGGGTATCTCTCTCCCCATACATAAAGAACCACCAGGGTCTCAATAAAAGGCCCGCGAAAGTCATTTCAACAGAGGTACGAAAGATTCATTGAATGTAATTTAACTTGAAACTCAGCTTCAGCTTATCCCAGTAACTGCTTAGATAATCACGCTATATGTTTTAGGGAAGAAGGAATAGTCTTTGGTGGAAGGCAACATTATGAGGACTTCCTATAGTTTTGTATGCACAATGTCTTGAATCTAAGTATGTATATACATATTTGAATCTAAAATATAAAATTGTTACTATACATGTAGAAAAGTATAGCATATATATCATTAATCAAGAGAAAAACTAGGTAATAAAATTAATTCCGTAGTTGATGCAGATAATAAAGTAGTTGATGGGTATTTTAAAATAACTGTGATTACCACCTGAAAGAAATTAGGAGAAAAGATGTACAGAAGAAGACAAAAAGAAGACAAAAAAACTTACAAAGTATTAAAATGCATACATAAAAGATAAAGAAAATATTTTAGGAAAGAAATAACATAATAACAATAATTAAGACTTCAATGAATATATTTAATAGCAGATACGAGATTAGGGAACTAAAAGATAGAACCATGAAGAATATCCAAAGTAAAATATATAGACAAATACTAGAAAAACAAGCAAAGTTTAGCAAATCTACATGTGCAATAAATCCCAAATATCCAACATACATATATGTAGAAACCCCAGAGTGACAGAAGAGAGTGAAGGAGGCAAAAAAATGAATTAAAAGATAACTAAGAATTTTAAAAACGTATAAAAGATTTTAGTCCTAGAGTTATTAAGTTTGGCAAACTGCATAAATATTAACACACATATACAACATATACATTTATATTACATGGTATAATAAATACAAATATTTATATAACAGGGTGTGGCAAAAGTAGGTTATAGTTGTGAGTATATGAAACACTGTTTATTATTGTATTATTATTTATTAATTATTGTATTATTTTCTATATGAACGACTGTAAACCTACTTTTGCAACACCCTATATATAGCAAATGTCTTTGTTTTCTTACCTCTTTATCCTTTTATCATGTGATATAAGATGTATTACTTTATATTATAATATTTAAATATTTTATATATTGCTATTTAAATATAAACGCATATGTGTATATATAAACACAGAAATTTTTACAACAATATAAGGAGAAAATACTCATGACAATCTATGAAAGTCTTTATCATTTTTATATTTTTCATATGGTCAGAACTGGTATTTGGTACTACTTTCTCCCAATCACATTCCATATTTCCTATGACTTCAGCAAACATCTCAGCAGGTCATGATATTTTACCTGTTTGGGCAAATCAGATTTCTATTCCTGGGTTTAGACTGTTAGTAGTCCTGCTTGAATTGGGTGTTGTAAGTTTTCATTGATTTTAATCATGAAGCATGGAGATGTCCTAAGGCACAGGCGGCAAACACAAGGCCTGCAGGCCAAATCCAGCCCTCCACCTTGTTCCTACCTGGCGGCAGCGCAAAGCTCTTGCTTAACTGTTATGGAGTAGTTACATTTATACAGTCCTAGAATTACATTCAGGTCTTTGAAGGCAACCACAAGAAAGATGTGGCCCCCAGTGAAAATGAGTTTGACACCCCTGTGGGGAACTCATGTATTCCAGACATACTCTTCCTTAACTCAATTGAGGAGTATCAGTTTAACTTTCCTGTGGTGGTCAGGACTACAAGCCCATTTCAGCAAGTCCCATAACTTCCTTCTTTTCCAGTTGATTCAGAAACATCCAGAATCTGAAATATCTGGACATCAGTCTTAACTTGCAGTTCAATAGAACCATTATTGTGTCTTCTGTTAGAAGTATTTGTCTTTGGAACAAGACCTCTAGGATAACAGAGCATAACTCATAGGGACACAAAGAAACAATTTTGCTCATGGATTATTAGGGGTAATAATGAGCAGTGCCACTCCCATTTCTATCCCTTTATTCCTGCGCACATGAATCCTAATTATGGGAGAAACTGTACCATCTACTGAATGTGGATTCAGAGCGTATACACTCACCTAAAGAACCTTTCTCCAGACCTGCATGATATTGCCACCTTGCACTCCGAGTCTTCAGGAAGCCATTTGAACGCTCTATTAAGGCAGCTGCTTCAGGTTGGTGGGGAACATGATAATTAAATGAATCTCATCATTATGAGCCCATAGCTACACTTTATTTGCTATGAAGTAAATTCATTGATCATAAGAAATTCTGTATGAAATACAATGATGTCCACATACCATAGTTTTGGCATAAGAATTGCATGCTAGGAAGAAAGTTTTATAACCAGTAAGCATTTATTCTAGTAAGAACACAACAATGCCCTTTTCATGATGGAGTGGTCCAATGTAATAATCACCAAGTAGCTGGTTGATCATCCCAGGGAACAGTGTCATGTTGGGAACTTAATATTGGTCTCTGCTGCTGGATGCTTATCGGTGTCCCTAGCCAGGTAAGTCTTAGTGAGTGCAAGTTCATATTGCTGAACTCATGCATAACCACCATTCCACCATCCATAGTTCTTTTGTTCATGAGTGTATTACATGATGACAAAAGTATCTATAGATATAGGTGGATTAGTGTCCACAAATCTAACCCTAATTGATTATTAAAATTATCCTTTGCTGAGGTAGACCTTTAGTGAGTGTTCACAGAGGGCATAATTAACTTTTCTTCCCATTTAAAAAGGTATATTCATGAACCTATTCCTCAAATACCTTTGTCAAAATTTTGCAGTCATGTTTCTTCTAAGTCTCTGACCATCAAGACAAATCATTAGCCACAGGTCACGGATGCTATAAAACTGCACATCTGGCCATGTCTTCATCCAAGAAAAGCAAACAACCAGGCACACCATTCAAAGTTCTGCCCACTAGGAAGATTTCCCTTTACCCTATCCCAGAACAGGGCTGTAGTGCTTCATGGTGAGTGCACATCATAGAGAATCACCTGTAAACCAAGACTAAGTCTTCTCTTCCTCGGTCAACTGATCATGGGAACTCTCTGTGAGAACATAGCTACAGGCTGGGAGATAAAAATGCTATGTAGCAGAAATGGGAATTATAGGTATATGGGCTTCTTCATCTGTCATACTTATGCCTTCAGGGCCTAAGTATGCATTTACCCAATAATGCATTTACCACTTCTATTTGGTGATTAACTACACACACAACTTTTACTCGGTGTGTCAGATAACACCCAGTTTGTAAAAAGCAATTCAGGTCACTTAATAACTTAGTGAACCATAATTAAGTATTTAGTCTCTACTAAGGCCAAATGACAGGCCAAGAGATGTTTCTCAAAAAGAAGGTAGTCATCCATAGAGGGTGGCAGAAATTTCCTACAAAATACTAAGGGCTTGTGCGGTGATTCAACTATAGGCATCCAACAAATACTCTAAACAGTATACTTATCTGCCACTGCCACTCCAAGCACTATTTGGATCTTCTAGATAACCATATGGTCCAAGTGGCAGAGTAGTTTGCATGCCAGCTGGACCAGTTGCAGAGCCTTCTTTTGTTCTGGGCCCCACTCAAAACTAGCAGCTATTTAGGTCAGTAAGAAACTGAGAGAGAGTAACAAATACAAATGACAGATATGTTGCTTCCAAAATTCAAAAACTGCTAGGCATTGTGTCTCACTTTTATTTGTAGGAGGTGCCAGATGCAACAACTTATACTTTGCCATCATGAGGGTATCTAGATATTCCCTACACCACAAGGTCCCTAGACATTTAACAGAGAGGAATTTTTGTGAGGTCTATTCCCCACTTTCTAATATGTATAGAGAAGTTCTGACTTTTTGCTTAGCAGGTCCAAATAGTGAAATAACTTCATTGTGATGAATGAGTGATATCTTGTGGAGGTCCCAATGAACTACCTTAAGACTTGTGGTTAGAGGGCTGTTATACCCCTTAGAGAGACAGTAAATATGTATTCCTGACCCTGTAAGATGAAAGCAAATTACTTCTGGTGGATGTTATGAAGAGATATGAGAAAAAAGCAGGTACCAAGTGCTGGTACAGCAGTTGCAATTAAAGTCAGCCCCTTATTAAGCCTACAGTCACACATCATCATTCTTCAACATCCAGCTGTCCTTTGCATATGGTAGATAAGCAAGTGGATTTTGTACCATAATAGCATTTACTCTGTAGATCTCCCAATGCTGAGTATGTCTCTTCCAGTTAGGCATTAGAGAACTGGGGAAATAAGCACAGGTTGGGTAAAGGAAAACACTGGAGCCATCATCATATGGACTTGAATTAAATCTTCATGGATTCCTTTACCTCCACAAGTTTGTACACTTGGGTCTTCTGGAATTAGTGTCAGTTCAGAAGCAGTGTCCAGTAGTCCCTCAAGAAATTTATTCTCTTTTTCAAAATGTACAGATATCCTGGTAAAAAGTTGTAGGTACTGCTTTCAGGGAAGGTTGAGAAAGATTAACAGTATAATTTGTTGACAATGTCAAGGGTTCCTTCCTCAAGGGGCAAACCTCCCTTTTATTCAAGAGGTTCTTTGTCTGTAAGCTGGCTCGATTCTGGAAAGTAATGAAGGATTGTGACTATCTGATTTACAATTCAGGTTTTGCTCACTTGACCTAAAACTTTTCTGCTTATACACATTAAGTAAAAATGTAGCAGATTTCCTATCCGTTTCACTTCTAGGAACACTATGATTAACTAGCTAAACCATTCACCTGCACAAATCAGACTACCCTGACTGCTGCTTTGACTCTGCTGTCCTTTACATTGATCATATTACCATTTTTCCTTTGATGATTGAAAGTGTCCTAAGGAATAATAATTCCCTTTGCATTTAGGTTTTACAGTTCAATTATGGCAGTTCTCACTGTGAGCTCTGACCTACAGAGAAGAGTGATCAGACCTCCTCAAACATGTCGCACTCCCTTTACACATTCACTTTTCATGATCCTAGTAAAAGATATGCCTTCCATTGTGTGGGTGAGTGGTTTTAAATGACAAATTTGCTCTAATATCTAATCTTCCTAAGCCTTTGAATTTCTCCTACATTACGCCAGAGCATGCCCAGTATTTCCAGTCCATTCACTGTAGATCATCTTTTGGTCTATGTTTCACTGTCAAACTAAACAAATTGTTAGAGCCCCTTTTAACTCCTCAGGCTGGAATATTATTTGTAGAATCTCAGCTTAGTAAGCTCACATCATTAAGTTCAGCCTGATTTAACTTTGTGTTTCTTCCATCATTACTGCACCCCCTATATTTATTTCCATATGTTCCCAGATTTCTGTTTATATAAAATAGAAAGTTTAAATACTTTTTGTGGAGTGCAGCATGCTTCCCCATGGCTCACACTTTGTACCTAACCCTTAGGGGCCTGCTGGGCTTTGAGTTTAGGAGCAAAGATGGGTAGTGGAGGTGGTTCCTAGGGAGAGTCAGCATTGTCAGGGAGGCCTTTAAATCCTCAGGCAGTGCAAGAATACCTTTCCACAAATGGAAGTGGAGGGGCTGCTTCTACTTGCAAAATAAACCTGTCAGAACTTAGGGGCTCAATGTTCCCAGTTTCATCAGAATCTTCCCAAATACCCAGTTTTCAGGATCTCATTCCCTCTTAATTCTCCCTCTCCTTAAAAGTACACACTTGGAGTTTAGGAAATTAATTTATGCTGATGTTAGCCATTTTCAGGATGAGTTTCTGAGTTTGGTAATAATCCTAGCTCAGCAGGTATAAGAGATAAGGGCCTCTTTTAGAGTAAACATAGAAGCTTCCAGGTTACTCATGTGCTGCTTGAGCTGAATAATTGAGTCCCTAACCTCATTTTTTTCCTTTCTCACATTGTCCAGTGACATTAGGAGTAATCATCCAATTTCATTATACTTATTATTTTGGCAAAAATGTTCAAAAGTATCATATATATTCACCAAGATCTTTACTTCTTATAAATATTTGATTAATAGCATCCAATGGTGATATTTGTGTATATCTATCTCCAGATCATGCCATAAACTATCAGTGCTCTCTTCACTAGTAAATATGTATGATATATACTATATTATATACTATACTGTATAATATATTATATATAGATATTCTATAGATAGATGATAGATAGAGAGGAATTATAGCTATTATATCTATATTATAGATAGATAGATAGATAGATAGATAGATAGATAGATAGATAGATGATAGATAGATGGATATAGATATAGATATAGATATAGATATAGTATATATAAGCCCCAGTTTTGCTGATGGCAAGATGAAGATCCCAGAGAGATAATGGTGTAGTTCAGCTTAACTATTGGCAGGCTAAAAATACAAGAAGAACCAAGGTTTTATTTCTAGTCTAAAGTCAGGAAAAACAGCTATCCCAGGTCTTTGGGCAGGAGGTTTTTGCTTCAAGGACAGTTGACCTTTCTATTGATGCAAGCCCTCCATGGTCCTGGAAGAGACACACCCATACTGGGGAAGGCAATCTGCTTTAAGTGGTCTTCCAATACAAATGTTAATCTCATCCAAAGCACCTTCACAGATACGCTTAGAATAATGTCAGAACAAATATTGAGATAGCCAATGTCCCAGTCAATTGACACATAAAATTCATCATCACATAATCCGACCTCAAAATTCCATCTGGAGATTCTGCTTTCCAGGACAAATTTTGGTGTAAACTTTTTAAGCCTATTTTCCACAGAAAGCTCAAAAGTTTTTATGCTACTAATATATTGTAAAATTAAATAATAGGAAAGTTAAAAATGACAAAAATTGAGTGAGGCAGAAAAGAAGGAAGAGCAGGGTACATTTCTAAACTGAATACAATTCAACATAAAAAAATAACTGATCATAATGTTCTGTGGGACAGAATTACAAGACACATATAAACTCTTGCATCAAAGGACAATCTGGTAGGAAAGGAAAGAAATTTTATCTCTTTCTTTAAGTTCTTCTGGGTTAAAGGTGTGCTCTGATGTTAAGCAGTAATTCCTAATTTTTCACAAAATACATGATATAATATATTTTTGGCTAAAACAAGATCTGTAGGATACAGTGAAATTGCTGATATGTTTTTGTTGCTCCAAATAAATTAATACAATTTAAAGAAAGGTCCACTATAAAAAATCAGTAAGATGGAAAATAAGTTTGCAAGTGACCTGTCACAATCGTCACTGATATGAGTGAAAATTAGTGCAAAGTATTTAAAAAGTGATATAGGAAAAAATGTTATGTACAAATCAGATGACAGTAATCACAGAATTCCATGTGAATGTTATAGCCATATTTGGCAATATCACTGGGGAGCAAGGAGGGACTCCCAAAGGCAGTGCAAGAGCACGAGCAGGCAGTAGAGAAGGAAGGGGTCCCGAAGTGCTGGAGACAGCAGGATTGAAGCTGAAGCTGGTGCTTGATAGAGTTCCATACCGTCAGGTAAGGGCAAACAAACCAGCACACTTGTGCACAGCAGAGGGAAGCTTGCACAGAGCACACACCAGGATAGTGAAGTGTTTGGAGAGAGAAAAATGCCCTCCTACTTGTGTCCAGAGCACATAGGATTTTTGGTCAGAAGATCTGAACAAATTTTGAGCACATGCACACCTTTTCTCCTTGTGGTTCCCCTCACTCACATAGTTAGGGGCCCCAGTACTCCTGGGCTGGTGGGTCCTGGAGACCACATGGTCTGCCAGTGACCTCGGGCCCCTCCCAGCAACAGAAGTGGCAGCAGCATGGGCAACTGGCACTGCACTGCATGGTCCTACTTGACTGGGAACATGGACATACTGGCAATCCTACAGCTGGAAGATAGAGAATAGATGCTGGGCCAGCAGGTAGGAGCAGAGGAAAGGGCAATGCACAGTGAATAGGATACTGGCATGTGCATAGTCTCCAAAAGATGGTTGAAGTTGGACTGTGACTGGGAACCAGCTAAAGCTGCCCGTGTTTCTGAAAGAATGGTATTTAATTGGGAGAGGGAATACTAGGTACAGCTTTAAATTAATCTAGCAAAGGGTGATGAGGTTATTTTTCTTTGGGTATTTTAGAGGGAATGAGCTCTGAGTCAGAAGCCTGCCATTCTTTGAAAATTGAATAATCAACCACTTTCCTTTTTCACCAAACCTCTGCCTCCAGAGTTTGCCTATTGGGCAGTGGCCCAGTAGAACCCCACTTGCTGTTCACTAACAGTAATGACACCCAACCTGGGGCCATAGCTGCCTGTGGCAAGCTGATTCCCTCAGGAGTGGAACTGGAGGTTTCCCAGTCTCCAGGAATTTCTCTGCATGCCCAGTTGAGGAGTCAGTCACTTAAATATGTCTGGCAGGTGGAGAAGAAATGGGTCTGACAAGGAGATAGACCCCAAGATGGGGTGAGAATCACCTGAGTTTTGGGGCCATAAACTAGGGTTCAGGTGTGGACTGTCCAAGCTTTGGAGGTCCATTGTTTGGGGGCCACTGTTTATGAAATCGGTGGCAGAAGACTTACTTGTGAGCAATTGTTTGGAATAATGGAGTTGTGGGTTCAAATGGTCCTTATATATTCTCAGTTTGCCTTCATTCTTCTAGTCATAGCTTTTATCCTGTATGCCTGGGCCAGCAGGAGCTCTTCTGTGTTAGCTCCTGGAGGAAGTCCACTGGGTAGAATTTTAGTGGACTGGGCTACATACAGCCATTATTCAATGTCTAAGGAAGAGTTGGTTTATTATTATAATGCTGGGTGGCCTACGTATATTTTAGACCATGGGGGGAAATGGACCCTACATGGTTCCCTAAATTACTGTGCCATCAAGCAATTAGGACTGCATTGTCAATGGTTAGACAAATGAGGCAAAATCTGTTATGTCAGGGTATTTGTATCATTACATAATAAGGTTCACCAGGGACAGAGAACTGCCTATGTTTCAGTGAAGGTAAGTGGCTCCAAAATCCCTTCCTGATAGTAAGACACAGGAAGAAAAGCAAAATGAGAAAATAAGCCTCATTAATGCCCTGAACCCAGGGGATGCAGTTTAGTAGCAGGAAGACCTCCCCTCTTCCCACTCCCACTGCTACCTGCCCCTGAAATAGGGCCTAGAGAATCAATGGCCCCATCCCTGTACAACAAAGGAAGGGACTCCCATTCAAAGACCTATTAGAGCACTCAATTTGTCCAGGAAGCAACCTATCTGGAGCAAGACAGTTCCTTTTGAGTCTATATTCTATAGAAGGAATAAATCAGGAAGGCCAGTCTGCTGGTTACTATTGGGCCCCTACTCCACTTTTCACTTCAGAATTCACTTCACTTCAGAATTGAACTGGAAGAATTCCAACTCCTCATACAGGGAGGATCCTCAGAAAATGGGAGATCCTATCACCTCCATTTTTGCCACTCATCATCCAAACTTGGTAGATATACAGGCTGTCCTTAATAGCCTGCTGATGGCAGATGAAAGCTGGCTGATTATAAATAAAGCTAATGAAGAGGCTTAACACATCCATTAATAGAATTGCAATGGAACCCTCAGACCAGCTGGGGTAATCCAGGCTCCTGACAGAGCCTGACTGAGACCCAAATAATGGGGACCTAGCCCTCCTAGAACATTACAGAAGGTGCATTTTGGAAGGGCTTAAAAAGGATTGCCAAGCAAAGGAACCTGAGTGTAATATAGACCATTCAATAACAACAACAAAAAAGCACAGATGGGGTTCCTTCTGAATTTTTAGAAAGGATCTACTAGGCCTATAGAAAGTACACTAATGTTTGTTGACCCACAAAAGACACCAGAAAATATGTGGATGGTGAACATGACTTTTATTGGGCAAAACGCCCCAGATACCAGAAAGAAACTCTAGCATTTAGATGGGACATTGGAAATAAATCCCTCTCGGTTGGTGCATCATAGCCTTTAAAGTTTACAATGCCAAGGAACCAAGGAAATTAGAACCAGTGAGGGGAAACCAGGAGAGATGGAGCCTGAAGGGAATGAGGAAAGTCCCATTAGGTGCCAATCAATATGCCTAAATCCAAGGAAGGGGGGACACTAGAGAAGAGAATGCCTAAAACTCAAAGGAAAATGGAGAAAATAAAACCCTCATCAGAAAATGCTGTAAATGAAGTGGAATCTGATATCAAATGAGGAAGCCCAAGGGCTCCCCTACACATCTCCCAACTTATTACCCACAGGAGTCATGGGTACAATTGGTGGAAAATATGCTAATTTCCTTGTAGATATGGAAGCTACATATTCAGTGCTAAATAAAAAGTTGACCAAGAAAAGTTTGGATGCGGTAACAGTTACTGCATCCAAACAGTACTAGATGCAATAACTGTAACAGTCACTGAAGTGACTGGACAATTACAAAATCAGGTGTTCTTCAACCTCTAGTTTACCAGCTTGGGGATCAAAATGTTATACATAGTTTCCTCTACATACCATACTGCTCCATTTAATTGCTTAACTGAGATTTTTTTTTGTAAATTTCATGTGCAAGTAACTTTTTCTCCTGAGAAGCAGCAATTATGTGAGTAGTCCAGTTGGAACAGGCTATACATTTCCAAGCACTCCTGACTTGCCCAACAGTAAACTCTTCCCATCCAAGATTTATGAGCAGGTCAATCCACTTATTTAGGCTGATGGAATACCAGGCAGATTGGTTAACATCCAACCCATCCAGGGCACTCATCCTATGGTTTCTAACCCTGACATTGTATTAGGCAACCCAAATGTTTTCTTACAGACTATTGCAGACTTCAATCTGACCACCCTTCTCCAAGATGCAGAGAGAGACTCAGCCCTCCAGCATGATTGTTTGGACCAGCTATCAACAGCACCAGACTGGGAGTTATTTACATATGGAAACAGTTTCATGAAAAAAGACCAACAATGACCTGGGTTTGGACTTCCTCATGGCATTTGAGGAGACAAGCGATCATCATTCACTTCAGAGATATCTCAGAAGATTAGATAGGCACTTAAAATTTAATGGAAACTGTGTGCCATGGGAAAGACTGAGAAAATGAAGAAAACTCTGGTGAAAATATGTCAGGAAATGCATTTGAAATGGAACCAGGAACTTCCTATGACCTTACTCTCAATTAGGGTAGCACCAAGAAATGGGCTTAAATTGAGCCCTTTTGAAAGAACATGGGAGACACTTTCAAAGTTCTGTTTTAAGGACAACCCCTTTAGATTTGAGTGCACAACTAAAATTAAACAACATGTACAACATTTAGGGCAAACACTAACAATGTTGCACAAGTTTGCTCATTGCAGGTCTGTCTATCCATCTGATTGCTCTGGCCAGCAGAGCGGTCAATGAGGACTTGGTCACCTGTCTGAAGCAAATGAGTGAGGGGGACAAGAGGTGCAAAGAATGGCAGCAAGACAATAAGTTCTGATCAAGCTGCAAAATTTTATTTTCGGGCAAAGACTTATAAAAGGGGGGGAAGGGGAAGCGTATCGCTGCTTGATTGGTGAGGGGTACACAAAGGAGCGCTTCTTGATAGGTTACTGCGCACGTGCCAGGGTACGTCTTATACTCTGATTGGTAGCCTGTGTTCGTACTCTGTACATGCTCTTGGCAGGGGCTGGGCTAGCTGTAACTAGCAACAACAGGAAGACCAACCACTGTGTCTTGTAGTTTCTGAGGAGCGTAAACCCCCAAGCTGATGCCGAAAGTCCAGATTCTGCCCAGCCCAGGTTCCTGACATCTGATGAGTCCTTAAACCTTTTCCAGACAAGAGACTGAGTCTTACTAAAGAACTGGAGGACACAGATAAAATTGGTACAACCTGTGGAGATTCAGACACTGTTGCTGTGGTTGATGCTGAAAGGGAAAGCTGGACCTGCACTCCTGGAAAAAGATTTAAAACTTCTCCTTTGGAAAGGGACAGTGGTTCACAAAACTAAACCATTTCTTTTCTTTTTGTATTTCCAGGTGGTGGCTTCTTGAGCAAATTTATTCTGCTGGGAAGAAAGGGAGGTGATACCCAAAGCTTTATTCCTCAACAGAGATTTGGCAAGGAATAAGAGCAAAGATCCTGTGTTTCAAGAAGAAATGGAATGTGTTTGCAAATCTAAGGATTTTTAGCTGCCTGATATAGAGTTAGATTATGGTCCCTTCCATTGTTTAAAAAACAACAACAACAAGGATTGAAAGTGAGTTGAGCTAAAATTGATTATTTTTGAATGGGTAAGAAGGTTGTGGAAGTTTTAACTTTAAAGGAAAGAAACCCCAGTTATTGGTTACAGTTATTTGTTGCTCTTCCTTATCTTCTGGGGGCTTGATTGGAGCTTTGCTGTTTGTGTACACTGGAATCCCTTGTCTCTGCCATTTGGTGCCAGTTGGCATACCAGCTAGGGGAGAGAATGTCTCTGCTATGGGACTAGTTGGCATAATGGTTGATGAATGTCTCTGCTACTTGGGTTTGGGGCCATTTATGATCTAGTAAATATCATGTGGGATCAGTTGGTGTGAGACAAGATTTTAAGGCCAGTCCTATTCCTCTTCCCACCTCCTTTTTTAGAAACTTTATGTTTGCTTTAGATTTTGTTTTCCTTCTATTTTGAAAGGAAATTGAGGTTTCTGAGAGTTAAAAATTCACGTTAAGTTGGAAAGTAAGTAATAGAAGGTATATGGCATGGTGATAAAATTCTGGTCAATATTTGAAGGACCAAGGACTTTCCTTTATGCTTTGTATTTTTTCTCCCTGTCTGATCTCTCCAGAATTTGGCATTCTTAATGATTGAATAATGGCATAAAGTTTCTTTGCATAAAACCAATAATACCAGTTTCCAATTGTGGTTTTAATAACCAAGACTTTAACTCAAATGTCATGTATGAAGGAGGCATGGCTAGACTCTGGAGGTCACCAGAAAGCCTTGAGGAACTGAGATTGAGTTTCAAAGCTAATGTAAGCCCACTGGAGAAATGGCCCGGTACATTGTTTGGTCATGTGGTTCATGCCAGTATTTCCAGGTAAGGGGAAAAATGTTTTCCTGAAAGATAGCAATGGAGAAACTGTAAGACACTTTGGGAACCTCCAACACTTATATATAGAAACTTCAGACAAAGCCTGATGGCAGGTGTGTGGCTTGGCTTCTGTGCCCTGAAGGGCTGACTTAAAGTTTAATCTAAAGTTTCCCTGTGTGACACCCAGCAAAGCAGATTTGAAGAAACTATGTGCAAAATTAAAAATTGGCAGTCTCTTTGATGATAATGAGGGTGATTTTAAGGAGAAAAATTGTTTCAAGGAAAATCACAATGCTCAGTTTTGGACATTGGACTCTAGCGTACCTAACTGTCTTCAAAGATTTGTTTTTCACTTGGAAGCTTCAATATGCTTGTATACTCTCTACAGATTTTGCCTCAGCAACTGATGACATCATCAGAGATATTTAATTTATAGCAAGAAGAATCTCTCAAAGGGTCACTAATGTCATTCCAGGAGAAGTCTTACAGCTGGATGTCTCTCAAAGATAATCATGCAGACTCAGAGACTGGTTTATGATTTGTTGTATGAATTAACCTTTGTGTTCTTCCTTCTGTTTGCATAGGGTAAACACCTATAAACTCATTAATCTGGGTGCTTATTTATGCAGTATAGACCTTATTTTAGAAGCCCATCTGAATCACTTCTTCCTGAGACTCAAGTTTGGTTGGACTAGATGGTTGAGTTGGTGAAGTAAGGGTGGTCTGTTGACTTTGCTTAAAACTGCTTTATTTTCTGCCCTAATGGTTTAGACAGAAAATTTCTACAAGTATTAAAGAGGGGAATCGTATAATATTCCTCTCAGTCTAAGTTAAGTAGAGTGGACAAAATGGCTTCAGAAAGATGTGACGTGCCTTACACAACTTCCTGCAAGGAATCCACTCTCTTTTCTTAATTCAGGACACTATAGATTTAGTACCTACATTTCTTATGGTTCTGACTGTGCCTTTTAATTCTGCTGTCAAATTCGTTGTCTCCATAATACAAGATTGCCAACCTGTCCAGCAATGCCATCCTTTGGATATTGAGCAAGCTATTTCCAGGAAAAACCAATTGACCTGGAACTTGCAAGATCTCTTGTGTAAACCCTTCCCTCCCTTTCACATCACATTTTGTTAGGGATCTTTGGACCAGGGGAGAGGTAAGACTACAACCTTGGCTAAGAGGACATAGCTACAGAGGAGTGAGTCCTCCACCCATTTGATTACAAATGTCCAGAAGTGTTAAAGGGGAGATTGTTGCAGGGGAATCCGGCAAAATTGATGGGGAGCAAAAAAGGACCCCTGTGGTGGTACAATAGCCTGTCCCAGTTCTGGAGAGGGAGGGGTAGAAGTGCTGGAGGCAGCAGGACTGAAACCACAGCCAGGCATTTGATGGAATAAGTGTAAACAAACTAGCGTGGATTATACAGAGCAACAGAAAGCTCACACAGAATATGTACCAGGCTAGTGAAACGTTTGTAGAGAAGAAAAAGCCCTCTTACTTGCTTCTGGAGTACACAAGATTTGGGGCCAGAAGATTTAAACTAAGGGTGGATGGAGACTCACCCCATTTTCCCTTCTGGTTCCCCTTACTCACTCAGTCAAATACCTGAGTGTCCCTATGCCAGTGAGCCCTGGAGACCACATAATCTGACAGTGACCCTGAGTACCTCCCATGGAAGAAGCAGAAGCAGTATGGATGACTGGCACTGTATTGTGTTGCCCTGCTCAGCCAGGCAAATGGATGTACTAATGAGCCAATGTCTGAAAGGATGAAGTATATGCACTATTCTGGTTGGCAGGAGCAAATACAAGGGCAGTACACAGAAAATAATACACAGGAACTTCCGCAGACTCCAAAAGATACATGAAGCAGGACTGTAACCAGTAACCAGCTAAAGCCACCTGGATGACTGTGCTATAGCTGCCTGTATTTCCCAAAAGGATGGTATTTTAAATGGGAAAAGAAACTCTAGCACAGTTTTAAACTAATCTGGCAAAGGGTCATAGGGTTATTTTCCTTTGGGTGTTGTAGAAGAAATGGACTTTGAGGCAGAAGCCTGCCATTCTTCCAAAATTGTGTAGCCTTTGAATAAACAACCCTTGTCCGTTTTTACCAAACCTCTGCCTCCAGGGTTTGCCTATGGAGTGGCAGGCAGTAGAACATCACTTGCTGTTCAACAATATAAATATAAATAATGTATATTCTTTATTAATATTATTTTGACAGTTTCCATCACAGAACACCAAAATATTATTTTTCCAAATTAAAGCTAATTAAAAACTATTTAAAAAAACGATATGCAGAAACAAAACTCATCAGTATTACAACTACTCAGCAGAGATATTCAAGCAGCTGAAAATGATTTTTCAAAATGCATTCTAATTACAATAGTGCAATTCTAAGCTTATTTTTAATAATATGTTTGGGTTGGCAGAATATTATCTTGATTAACAGCTGTGTTTGCTTATAGGCTGAAGTTCAAATATTTTGCAGATGAAATAATGCTCATTAAAATAACTTTACCTCTTATTAATAAAGTTATTCTATGTACTATACCCACATATGAGAAAATAAAATCTTTATTTTATCCTATGTTTCATCATTAGACATTAAGCAGAACTTATTTTATGCTATTTAAGTGACTAGGTCAACTTTTCAGGGTCACTATGAACTGAGTTGATCTGAACTTTACCACAGCAAGGCAAACTCAGACACCACCATTTGGTTGTACTAAGATTACCAAGAGATTTACTTCTTGTTGAGAGATGTTTTGGAATTTGGACATGGAAAAGGCGTCTGTGGATTCAGCCAAGAGGAGCTACATGAATGGCAACACATACAGCTGAGTTACACAAATAAAATAGTCCTAAATTAGATGACACTAGGAATTCTTGTCTTCTAAACACTGATCAAAAACAGTTATCCAGAGACGCTCTTTAAAATAGTGGCCGCCTTCATTTGTCAAATACCTAGATCTAAAGTCAAGTACTCCAGGTCACCTCATTTGTATGAATGAATACTTCTTTTATTAGGCAAGTTAGACACCCTTTGCTAGTACTCCAAATCAGAATTCTAACAATCTAGGGGATTGTTTATATTCTAAACTCATATAGAGTTTCAATCAAACTAGGGAAAAGTGGCAGATGCATTTTTACTTTGAAAGTTAATTTTTCTTTCTAAATCATTCTTAGCATAGGAATTTTTTTTTGCTTTTTTATGCATTAGTATTATGTACACTGCTATCTTACTTTCAAATTCAATCGTATCAAATACTAGAAAGCTGCTTTAATATTACCTTATATCTTTAAAAAAAACACCTGCTTCACATCTACAATTTCTTGAGCCATTTGCTACATGCGATCACATGCAGTACCTCATTCTGTCTCTGTAAATAGTTATAATGGTATATGATCTCAATCCTGCCTATCAGGAAAGTGAAGTTGATTGAAGACATATATGGATTTGAGACTCTACTTTCAGGGGTGGGCAAAAGTAGGTAAACAGCTGTGATTGTGCTAGACACAGTTTATTCTTGTATTTATTTAGCTATTATTGTGTCATATATTATTATCAGCCTAATTTTATCCACCCTTGTATTTTGAGAGTATTTTTTTACAGATGAAGGCTTGTTTTTATAAAGTGTTATAATCACAGAAATAGCCATTATTTCAATGTCTCACAGAGAAAAAAATCTATTTTTAACTCAAGTGGGATATGAACACTCTTGTCTGGTTATGAGAATAAATGCATTACATCCTGACCTAAATAAGATTTCCTAAAATCTGAGCTTGAAAGTCAGGGGTTGGGGGTTATTTTACCAAACATTTATTGAAAGAATTATCTCAGGAGGAACTTGTAAAATAAGTGAGGAAAGCAAGTAAAATGGGGAGGAGAAACTGAGAAAAAAATAGGAATTGCTGAAGTAGACCCTTAACTACTTCCCACAGGAACTCTGGAGCCCCCAAATATGCTAGAATTGTCCTGCTTTGATGCAAGAAGGATAGGACTTTATACTCCTATTCTGATAATCCCTATGTGTCACCCAACAAAAACTAAACAAACAAACCATCTTATAACTTATGGCAGCTATCCAGAGAAGAGTGTAATCATCTTCCATTATCATTCAATACTCTCAAAGTCAGAGAATGAGTAAACTAGCTCAAAGTATATCTGGGAAGAACATCAAGAGTGTCATTCTTAACCTGAAGAGCAAACTATCAGCCAGTTTCATAGAGCTAACAGAACAACTATTAAAGAGGGAGAGATGACAACTTGTCAGGCAGGATTGCTATATTATGGGTTAAATGGTAGGGATGTTTATCTAACAATTTCACACACAAAGCACAGGAATACTACAGTAACAAAAACCAATTGAAATCACTGTGATACACTTTTCACATAATGAAATTTAGCCTCGATCTCAACAAATACCATTACCCCATTATATCCAAAGATACTATAATGAGAGAAGGTTTGTGAACTGTCTCCTTGAAATTGTGGAAACACCAAACAGAATAGAAACCCTGAATGGTTTACTTACTCCTGGTGCCACTTGCCATGATTCTCAGAAAAGATATCAACAATAGAGAATCGATTATATACTACATTCTCCCATAGAAATTACTTATATTTTTAAATATGCTTGCATACATTTTCATTTCATCACAGCACTTTATTAAGGAGTAATTTCTTTTAGGGCTCAGTCAAGAAAACATTAACCATTAGGAGTTTCAGAGAGAATTGAGCAGAAAATTGGTGGGACCAGTAATGAAAGCACTGAGAGCCTGAAGAGGGGAGAGCACTGAGTCCCAGATATTATTAGCAACAAGAGGCTGCTACCTGCCTCTGGCTGAGAGACAAAGGAAAATGGTGGCTTACCAGATCCCAGATGATCTGGGTGCCCGAGAGAACTCATAACCACAGAAGGAAGAGCTGTCTGAGAGAAGGTGGAACTATGAGGAGGATGCACTGGGTGGTTTGGCTAGAGCATGATGAGTAAGGGCTGCATTAACTAGATTTTCTGGTTTTCAAACATTTGAATTGTAACACATTTAAAAAAATTTATTATTATTCAGTTACAGCTGTTCCACTTTTTGTGCTATTTTAATTTTAGGAGCAAGTAAATGAGTAAAAAAGGACATATTATTAAAATTTGAGGTATAACAAATAAAGAAGATACAGCTACTGCTAGAGATAACATGGGAGGCAGCTTGAAAGAGGAGTGCATACCTGGGGGTGTCCAAAATAATAATAGGTGAAATTAGATCAGTGTTTCAGAATGGTGCTTTGAGGGACATGTGGAAATAAGTTACATAAGAAATATAATACCTATAATTTTGTCGGTAGCAGGACAAAATTTAGGAGCATTAAGCAAGACCCCTCATTTTTGTTACTGTTGTTGTTGTTGCTAGCATGGTCTTCCTTCTGTTATAAACTCAATACCTTTTATTGTCTCAGGGAGCATTCATTTTCCAGACAAGATAATACAGTAGAAATTAAAGAAAGAAATTATGTCAACTAAATTTTAAAATATATACATTAAAAATTACTATCAGAAACATAATATTGAAAACCTATTATTTGAGAAAGAAGAAGGATTTTCAGTTCCCCAATGTGTCTTTAAATATCAAGACTCAGATTCTCCAGATACAGTTACTTTAAAGACTTTTTGAAGATAATTCTCAATGCTTGTTTTTAACGTCACCTCCCCAAATATGCACATACATATATCTTACCAAGAAAAGATTAACATTTTTATGGGTAGAGGGGAATCTTGCAGAAATACACCAAATGAAATATGTAAAACCTTCTATAGATAATTTAAGAACCTGAATAAAATATGAGCAATTGACTAAAAAATTATACAAAATCTTAAGAAGAGGTTACTTTTGAAAAAAATTGCAACTGCAATAGATGAGAATAGTGTATTTATACCATTCTCACCTGAGGGAATTCTATAATCCCCATGTGGAAAATCCTATGGTTATCAGTTTGAAGTATCAGAGAACAGCTTCAGGGCTAAAATAAAGCAACTGGAAACTCCATGGAAAATCCTGGAAACAATGTAACCACAGATGTGGTAAGATCCACAATATAATGATAAACTCCACTCAAATCCCCATTTCACAGCTAAAATAGGTATGCATGGGGAGATCCCAGAGACTGAATGAAAAAGTAAGAGATAATAGAGACATCTATCTTTGAAATAGAGTTTTATGAGCTTTCTGCTTAATTAACTGACTTCAAAAATCGATGCACAAGAACATAAGTTTATAGGAGACTCTCAGGGGATCTGGCTAAAAAAAACCCCAGCAACTAGAAACTGTAAAATGGAGCATAGATATAAGTTGTTGTATATACTACTAGAAATAGAACCTAGAGTTTGAGTGCAGGCAAGTTAACTAACTGGTTACCAGAACAATGAAACAAAAATCCTCAGATAAATGTAAAAGAATCTAGAGTCACTACATCGTATTATTTTTTAAAGATTTTTAAATTTATTTATTTTTAGATAGAGGGGAAGGGAGAGAAACATCAATATGTGGTTGCCTCTTTCATGCCCTCCACAGGGGACCTGGCCTGCAACGCAGGCATGTGCTCTGACTGGGAATCAAACTGGTGAGCCTTTGGTTTGCAGGCCAGTGCTCAATTCACTGAGCCACACCAGCCAGGTCTAAAATGTATTATTATATATCTAGTTTTCAATCAAACATTACTAGATATGTATACAGAGAGAAAAATATGACTTAAACTCAGGAAGAGATAGCAGTGAATAAAAACTGACCTTGATTAATGGTAAATTTAGATAGAATTTATCAGCCAAAGTTTTCTTTTTTTTTTCAAGATTTTAAATATTTATTTTTAGAGAGAGGAGAAGGGAGGAAGAAAGAGAGGGAGAGAAACATCATTGTGTGGTTGCCTCTTGTGCACCCCCTACTGGGGACCTGGCCTGCAACCCAAGCACATTCTTGTACCCTACTCCGTTCTTCAGAAGGAACAGCTAGGTGTCCCAGTTGGATGCATGAGCAAGTGGGTTAAACTGCCACCTACCTCACTGCCATTTTCCATGGAAGAACTAGATCTTCTTTTTAAATTTTAATATACTGTTTTCTTATGGCTAATTAGTAATCAATTCAAATGTTCTCAAGTCTCTTTCAACTTAATATGACACATAGACACTCTCTACTTTCTAAGGTCAATAATTATTTTCTTTTTTAATAAACTTTTAAAAAATATTTTACTTATTTATTTTAGAAAGATGGGAAGGAAGAGAGAAAGAGAGGGAGAGAAACATCAGTGTGTGGGGGCCTCTCATGCACCCCCTAATGGGGACCTGGTTCCAAACCCTGGCATATGCCTTGACTGGGAATCAAACCAGCGACCCTGTGGTCCACACACTGGTGTTCAGTCCACTGAGCCACAGTAGCCAGGGCTAATTACTTTATTCTTTTCTCTCTTTTTCCATCATATTTCCTAAAGGAGTTGTTTAAAATTCTGATTTTCATTTCTTATTTGTAACTTAGCCCCCTGCACCCCACTTCTGACTTTTTACCTTGCCAAAGTTACAACTAACTGCCTTGTTGATAACTCATATTCTTGTTCAATCTGATGATTGTATGGCTACATACAAAGAAGCTCCTTTTGAGGTGAAAGGGAAGGGAGAGTGTAGGGCTCAAACTTTGACCAATGGTGGAAGAAAATAAATTTAATTAAATTAAAATGCTTTGGTTACAGAAATTAATTGGAAAAAGGGTAATAACAGTAAAAAGAAATTAAAGAATCAACTTTTTAAGTGTTTTTTAAACTTTTGCACTCTTTTTTTTGTATGTAATGTATTTAATTATTAGGGAAAAGGTAGAATCGAAGTTCTCAAGTCTTAATCTATTTGAATCAGTTGAAGCTTCTTTCCCAGTGTTTCTTATAACTTGGTCCTTTTGCTTATCTTTTAACTGTAAACTCATTTCCTACACACCCTCCTCTGCTATGACTAGTAAGTCACCACTGACAGCACATTTCAGTGACACAGAATGGGTTGCAAAACTTGCTTACTTGTGTGACATATTCAACCTGCTCAATGAACTCAATCTGTCACTTCAGTGGAGAATGACAAATGTGTTCAAGTTTGCACAAAAAGGGCCTGCATTCAAAGCCAAACTGGAATTATGGGGGCAATGAGTAAATATTGGGATTTTTGACATGTTTTAAACCTTAGCAGATACTTTAAAGAGACTGAGCCAGGGCTTTCTTTCCCCTAATGGATGCATGTTCACTTATCTCAGCTTTCAAAATAGTTTGAGCATTACTTTCCAACCACAAAAGACTCCCATACTGAGAAGGAATGGACTCATGACCCATTTGTGAATAAACCCGGTGAATCAACTTTGTCTGTTCTAGAAGAAGATCAACTGTTTGAAATCGGAAACGTCAGTGGTCTTAAAAGTATGTTTAAGACAACTTCAGTTCTCCATATGTTCTGGGTTAAAGTCAAGGCTGAATACCCTGAGATTGCCACAGAAGCACTGAAAAGCCTGTTTCCATTTCCAACATCCTATCTTTGTGAAGCAGAGTTTACTGTAGTGACAGCAAGCAAAATGAGATTAAGGAGTAGACTGGACGTTGGCAACACACCTTGGGTGTTGCTGTCTTCCATTACCCCCCCAGATGGGACTATAGTTGCATGAAAACAAGCTCAGGGCTCCCACTGATTCTGCATTTATGGTGAGTTGTATAATTATATCATGTATCACAATGTAATAATAATAGAAATAAAGTGCATAATAAGTGTAATGTGCTTGAATCATCCAGAAAACATGCCCCCCACCCAAGTCCATGGGAAAACTGTCTTAAATAAAACCAGTCTCTGGTGCCAAAATGTTGGGGACCACTGATTTAGTTATTTATATTTACAGTGATTATTGACAGGTGCATATTTATTGCCACTTTATTCTTTATTACTATGTTCTTCTGTTGATCTTTTTCTTCCTTTCTTCTTTGTCTCCTTCTCCTCTATCCCTACTTCCCCTCCTCCTTCTCTTCCTCCATCTTCTTAAAAAAGTTCATTTAACATTTTTGTAATACTGATTTGGTGATAACAAACTTCTTTAGCCCTTTCTTGTCTGGGAAGGTCTTGATTTCTCCTTCAATTTTAATATATCCCTACTAGATAATGTAGTTTTGGTGGTAACTCCTTGCTTTTTATCACTTGGAATATTTCATAATCCTTTCTGGCTTCAAATGTTTCTGTTGAGAAATCAGCTAGAAACCCTCTAGAAGTTACCATGTTGGTAACTAAATGTTTTTCTTTTGCTGCTTTTTGGAGTCTATCGTTGTCTTTGTCTACATTTGCCATTATAATTATGATGTGTTTTGGTATGGGCCTCTTTGGGTTCATCTTGTTTGAAACTGTGCTGTTTCTGCACTTTTGTGTCTTCTTTCTTCACAAGGTGATGGAAATGTTCAGCCATTACTTCTTCAAATAGCTGTTCCAGTCATTGCTCTCTTTTTTTGGTACCTCTATGATATGTGTGCTATTGTGCATTATGTTTTCCTAAAGGTCTCTTAAACTAGTCTCATTTTTTAAGTTTCTTTTTTCTTCACTTTGCTGTTTTTTTCTGATTGGGTGTTTCCTGCTACCTTGTTTTCAAGTTGTTGATTCACTCCTCTGCTTCATTCAACCTACTATTTATTTTTTTTATTGGGCTCTTCATTTCAGATATTGCCTTCCTTACTTCTGACCAGTTATTTTTTATAGTTTCTATATCTAATAACTTGCCTCTATTTAATTTATTTATCTTTTTGGAGATTTCTTCTATTTATTTTTATTTGGGACATGTTTCTTTGTCTCCCAATTTTGGCTTTCTTTTTCTATGCATTAGGTAGAGCTGCCATATTTCCAAGCCTTGGTAGTGTAGTCCTATATAGCAGTCATCACTGGGACCCATTGATGCAGTCTACTTGATCACCTGACCTTGGTGTTCCTGGAATATCCTTTGTGTGTGTTATATGAGCCATCCTATTATAATTGTGTCTTGATTGCTATTGGCCCATTTGTGCATGAGGTTGACTCTTACACTGGCTGACTGTGAGGATCAACCCAACTACAGTATAAGAGCTGCTGCCCAGCTACTGATCATATGAAGCAAAATTTGCTTCAGCAGCATGGCTGCCGAGATCATCTTTTGTATATGAAGCTAGGGAAATTAAGTGAATCCTTCTCTGATGTTGTCTGAAAATGGCCACTGGGTGTTTTTATTCTGGGGCCTCTTGTGGGTGACTCCAGTGTAGGTCAATCACATGTTTCCTATGACTGGCCCTGGGCAACCTGTTTGGAGCTACAAAGTGATCCACAGTTTGTGGCTGCCTTTGCTGGGCCTTGTTGTGCATGGGAAGGACCAAGCTGTGAACCAAGGCCTGCTTCCCCCAGGAACCCTGAGGTATACCTTAACCTGTGTCCACCTGCTATCTCCTTGTCAGGCTTAGTCACTGAACCTGGTACTGAACCAGCTGAATGAGGTAGATTCTAAATGAGTCAGAAAGTTGGAGTGAGTAGTGTTAACCAGATTAATACAGGTTTAAACTTGGCGCCAGTGTTGGGTCTGAGACCACTCAGCAGAACTCACAGTGCATACTAACTCTAGCTACCCTCTGCCATGTCCCCAAAGACCTTTATGTGGTGTGGGGTTTTATGATGTCATCATAATGAGGCCAGCAGAGTTTATCAGGCTGAAACATACCAAGATATGGCCATACCAAAGGGAAGGTTCTGCACTGGTCAAGTCTGCAAGGGGAAAATGACCCTGTTTTAGAGACCCATGACTCAGTCTGTCCCAGATTATGCAAAGAGCCCAAGCACAACATTGCAGGACCACCAAGAGTAAGGAAGGTTGGATAGTTGGTCTTCTGTGAAAGGGAAGCATCTGTCAAGCTGGGGGCAACTTCGGGAGGAGTGGCCCTTGCTCCAGAGTAGAACAACTTAGTCTATCTCTGACCCTTACCAGACCTGCTGGAGAGCCTGAGGTTGTCAGTGTGATGCCACCAGAAATTAGGAGGCAGGGGTCATCAGGAACCCAGGGGAGTAAAGCTAAGGGGTATTTTGTAAGGGAAGGTCTGGTCAGGGTCATGGGGAAGTCGGCAAAATAAT
>PVKM010002130.1:48987-68274 GCA_004027735.1 Carollia perspicillata | reverse complement strand
TTATTTTCCTTGATTACTGAAATTTGAGTGCCCTCTTCAATTTTGCATCCAGCACTCTAATCTCAGCCTTTCACCACCTTTGCTGTGTTGTCTGGGAAAGCCTGCTGCCAGCACCCGATGAGGGAGCTTCCCAGGCCCACTGCCAGCAAGTTCAGTCGGTGGCAGCCCTGCCGCTGTGAGAAGTAGACTGAGCCACCCAGAAGAAACACCTTTGGACAATTGTTGCACCACAAAGATGTTCACTGAAGCAGTAATCAGATAGACAAGGGTTGAAATAACCTAAATGATTACCAATAGAAACTAGATAAAATTTTTAAAGGGTTTCTGTGCATCCGTAAAAAAGAATAAGCAAGATATAGAAGGTGGGGGAAGAAAGCGAGGTATAGAATAATTCATATATTATGTCTCCATTTGAATTTTGAAGAGATAATGTATAATATTCAGGATAACAATTCAGGGCCTTCTATGTGACAGACTCATTTAAACCCCCATTAACATTCTGTGAGACAGATACTATTATTATCCCCACTTACAAATAGGAAAGTGAGATCCAGAGCAGTTAGGAAACCTTTCCAAGGTCACCCAGCTAGCAACTTGGAAGAGCCAGGATTTGAACGCACAGATAAATATTTGTGTGTCTCCAAAAATAACCAAAATCCTTCATGATGGCATCTCTGCACAATGAGGTCGAACGCCTAAGGTCTTTAAGATTGTCTGAATTTCCTTTTTTACAGTTAAGGTTGCCAGATAAAATACAGGACACCCACTTATGTTTGCATTTCAGAGAAAGAACAATTCAATTATTAGTATAAGTACATCCCATGCAATATTTGGGAGATATTATACAAAAAAAATTCATTTCTCTGAAATTCAAATTTAACTGGGTGTCTCGTATTTATATTTGCTAAATCTGACAACCTACTTATAATGATCCTACTCCACTTAACAAGGCCAGCAACTCCCTTGGTCCTGCACGATGAAATATCAATTCTCCAGCAATTTGCCATAATCCGATAAGCCCAGTTTCAACAGGTGGCCTGATTCAGGCACTGAAGTTACTCGATTCAATTACCACATATCAATTAGGGATGATTCAGAAACCACTGTGCCTGAAGCTCTGTCTTCCCTTGATTTTTCTCACTGAAAAGGAATGTATTATCAACCAGGAGAAAATTCAGGGGGCCTCCAAGATACAGTGTGGCTCTATCTTCGGCACCTAGAGGAGTCCCCTGGACCAGGCAGAGGCTTTTGTTCTTCAAGTGCCCTGCCACTAAAAATCAGGCATAGATATCAATGGACATATTGGGCACTGGAGACAGACACCTCACATCTGAGTATTGTATCAGAATTTGTGCAGGGTGTGGCCCACACGCCTCGGAAGCCTTACAGACAGCTGTACATGCCGCCCTTCCTCTGGGTCCATATCACAGACCAGAATAGGAGGTGTCTCCTTGACCGATGGAGGCTAGAGCCTCTTTGGGATTCTGAGGGAGGGGAAGGAATTGGCTTCTGGTTTCCGGTCCTGAGGATGCTGAACACCATAACTCCCCTTGAATGTCAGTTACTTACTGCTTACTGAATCCAAAACAGCGAAGGGACATCAAGCATTTCTGTATCCCAACGGGACTCGGTAGTGTTCAAACGAATGCAAGCTCCATTGTTACAGAAAAAGAACCCCAGGGATAGGGAAACCGGCGCTGCGGAGGCCAGCCCTGGACAAGAGCGCCTCCTGCAGTCACCCAGCATCATTGCCGAACGCTGTCTTCCTCCTCAGAGCCTCTGCTAGGTGTGTGGATGGCTGTCGCCCTCGCTACTAAAACCGCCGCGGGGGGCAGTCAACTTACACCTAGCCTAGGGGTTTGGGGAAATACTTGAGAGGAGAATGAAGGATATCGTCCCAGTGGGCAGACTAAAGGCAGTACCCACGACAGGAACCTGGGCTCTACAGATAAAACAAGACACTCTCTCAGGTATTAAAATTCCTGGCCTTTGATTAATGTGTAAAGCCCTGGCTGGGCTGCTTGATTCAATTGGCAGGCAATTCTGACAAAATTAAGCTCCAGGTTTTTCTTGTGGATGCCACCAAATTCCTGAGGAGGTATTCCACTGGAAGAAAGCTATAGATACTCCGACAAGATAAGGGAGGCAAACAAGTGGACCTGGTTACACCCAGGTCGGGCCAAGGCCCAAGGCATTTAACAGCCAACAAGTTACAGTCAACAACCCTTTCTGGTCCGCTGTTCCCGACCTACTGTGCCTGAAGGTCACACCACACCCATTGCAGAAAGGTAACTGACATTTCACTACTGCCCAGCCCATCAAGACTAGAAGTAGGTTCACAATGATTAAAGCTCAATTAGGTTAAAAACAGCCATTATGGCACCGACTCTTAGTTTACTTAGAAAGCTGTGCAGAAATATGGCATTCCTGATTCCTTATTATCTAATTTGGAAACACAGTTTTACAGCTAGTGTGATTCAAGAATGGGTGTATAATGGAAATATGAAAATAGCCCTGCCAACAAGCCCGTCCCTCCCAAGCAGCAGGTAAGGAAAGATGATGGCACTGGCCCCTCATTTGTAGCTGAGGATGTTCATTAGCTCAAGAACATGCATAGGGAGCCTACAGTCTTGTCACAAGCCATTTACTCTGCTGATACTTGCTCTCTATCACAGACCTCCACAACGGTCGGACCCAGGGGTGAGTAAAAATAATAGAATATGTCTAAGAGTCCTGCCAATTAAATGGTCCAACCCCCCAAATATACCTGATGATGCCACTAGTGCAGGGACCTAAAAATATAAATAAGGATTTTAAAACTTTACTTTGATAAAGCACAAGTGAAGGAGTGATGCAAAGAGTGGGAAAAGAATTATGAACTGGGAAAAATAACAGCTAAACTTGTAAGTCTAAATTGAAATTTCCCCCCACCTTGGGGTTTTACACAATGTGGGCAACCAATATGATGATAATTCACTGAGTAAACTGATACAGGAACTTACAATTTCATAATTCAGCAGAAACACTAAAGTAGGAATGAAAAGTCCTCTTAACCAAATGGTAGATAAATTATGAACTGACTATCTGCAATCAAATCATAAAGGAAGAAGGCCCAGGAAACACCGAATATGATCATAAACATACATTCATATCCCCAAATTGTATGAAGAGATCTTTGACTGAATTTTCCTTTTCTAGAATAGCCAACGTGTTTCATTTCGTGATGGCTCCTACCGGTCAGAGACCACCACTTGATGTATTTGGGAGTATTCCTTCCATTGGGAAGCAGCCCAACCTACAGCACGAGGTGACTCCTCATACATTAGTTGTGGACAGACTGTGCATGTAAGAACCTCCCACACTAGGATGGGATGAGAACAGCCACATACTCTAATTAATAACACTCAAAGTATGCAGTATTTGCAGATAGAAGACCAGATGGGGATAAGCTCAACCATCAAAGGATTTGGCTATTAGCAAAATAAGCAATGGACTGAAACAAATGCCAAGAGTGATTGTTGCACACAGACGCTGGGTCACTGGGAATCATTAAAAAGAAAAAGCATACTAGTGCCCTTTTATCAGTGAAAAAAGAACACTTTCATCCCTTTTAGGCTACAATGAGTTTTAAGTGCTTCACCTTGGGAGTCTGTGAAATCTGTTCCTGCAGGTTCTGACAGTGGGGGCCATACTGGATTACTCCCTTAAAAGTGGGAAAAGATATGGCCATTTTATCGTCCAGCCTAAAGACTATGGATCTTCTGTGAGAAATATGACTAGACTAAGAGGAAAGACCAAGAGACATGGACATCGGAGGTTTCCAACGGAAACACCCCAAACAGATCATCCCACAGCAAATTTCACCATTGATATGCCCTGCCCATGCTTGCAGAGCATCTTATCAGTTTTTGGTCTCCTGCTCGTAAAAGTGAGCCCACAACCACATATTAAAGCCTCTAATGTAAAAAATAAAGATCAAAGGTAACTGAAAAAAATAGACATCATATAAAACAGAGATGATAGAAGAGGAAAGAAAACTTCAACAACTACAAAACAAAAAACCACACCTATAACTGAAATCTTCAGAGACAAGCTACCGAAACCATAAAATAAGAACAAGATGATGTTTTAAAAAAGAATGGTCAATCAATAAAATTGAATTCCTGAAAATTAAAATGGAAAGAAGAAATTAAAAATCCATTGAAAGGATTGAAGATAAAGCTCAGGAAATTTCCCTGAAAGAAAAGCAAAGAGATAAATCAATGGAAATAACAGGAAAAAGATAAGAGAAATAGACTAGCCCAGGAGTTCTAGGAGAAAATAAAAGAGGAAAATATGGGGCAACATTATTTTTAAAAGCTAATTCTTTAAATTTTTCCAGACCTTAAGGACATACGTTTTCATACTGAAAGGACCCTTTTAGTGCTCAGCACCAAGACTGACCCACTTTAAATTACATCATTGTGAAATTTCAGAACTGTAGGGATTACAAAAAATATCCTTTAGGTCTCCAGAGGTAGAAAAACAGATCAAAAATAAAGAACCAGAAATCAGAATGGCTCTAGATTTCTCAGTAGAAATAATGAAAGATAGAAGACAACTGGGAACTGCCTTCAAAATTTTGGAGAAATATTATTTCCAACCTAGAATTGCATATTAAGGAAATGCATCAAGTGGAAGAGTAAAATAAAAATAATTTCATGACTTCCGGCCAAGATGGAGGCGTAGGTAGAAATACTGTGCCTCCTCACACAACCAAAATTAAAGACAACAAATATTTACAAACAATAACACAACCAGAACACAGAAAATTGAACTACAGAAGTCCAACAACCATTCAATCAGACCAGTAAGGGGATAGAGTCAGCAGTCATCTGAGAAGGAACTCTGCAGGAAAAGGCAGTGGCTGGCAGACCCGGGAGCACTGGGGAGCGTAGGTGGCATGCAGCTTGCAGACCCCAGATGCACGGGGAGGAGACCAGCAGATCACGCAGGGCACGCAGGGCACGCAGGGCACTCGGCTGACTACAGATACACATTCGTGCACAGATAAACTAGGCAAGAGCGGGCAGTGAGACAGGCTGCATAGTCCAGGGCCACAGCGATGGGAAATAAAGCCTAAAAACACTGATTGAAAAGGGGCCGGGAGAGACTCCCAGCCTCACAAGAGAGGTTGCTGGGGAGACTGACAGGGTCCTGGAGTATGCATAGGCCCACCCACCTGGGAACCAGCACCAGGGGGGCCCAGTTTGCATGTGGGAGGCAGCAGAGGGGACACAAATCCAAAAGAGCGTGGAACAGGCACCATTGTTCCCTCTCTGATCCCGCCCCCACAGACAACGTCACAACCCTTCAACTAGGTTGCCCTGCCCTGGTAAACACCTAACGCTTCAACACACATATGTAACAGGTGCCACCTGACCAAACATGACTCAAACAGAAGAATAGCTCAGAGCCCCAGATCCAATACTTTTAAGTGACCAAGAGATAGCCAACCCATCAGATGTACAGTTCAAAACACTGGTGATCAGGATACTCACAGAATTGGTTGATTTTGGTTGCAAAATAGATGAACAAATGAAGGCGATGCTAAGTGAAATGAAGGAAAATGCACAGGGAACCAATAGTGATGGGAAGAAAACTGGGACTCAGATCAATGGAGTGGACCAGAAGGAAGAAAGAAACAACCCAACAGAAAAGAATGAAGAAACAAGAATTCAAAAAAATGAGGAGAGGTTTAGGAACCTCCAGGACATCTTTAAACATTCCAACATCCAAATCATAGGGGTACCAGAAGGACAAGAGGAAGAGCAATAAGTGGAAAACTTATTTCAACAAATAATAAAGGAGAACTTCCCCAATATGGCAAAGGAAATAGACTTCAGGAAGTCCAGGAAGCTCAGAGAGTCCCAAAGAAGGTGGACCCAAAGAGGAACACACCAAGGCACATCATAATTACATTAGCCAAGATTAAAATGAAGGAGAGAATTCTAGAAGCAGCAAGAGATAAGGGGACAGTTACCTACAAAGGAGTTCCCATCAGACTGTCAGCTGATTTCTCAAAAGAGACCTTGCAGGCAAGAAGGGCCTGGAAAGAAGTATTCCAAGTCATGAAAGGCAAGGACCTACATCCAAGATTGCTCTATCCAGCAAAGCTTTCATTTAGAATGGAAAGGCAGATAAAGTGCTTCTCAGATAAGGTCAAGTTCAAGGAGTTCATCATCACCAAGCCCTTATTATATGAAATGTTAAAGGGACTTATCTAAGAAAAAAAGGTTAAAAATATGAACAGTGAAAAGACAACAAACTCAGTTATTAACATCCACACCAAAAACAAAAGCAGACTAAGTGGACACCTAAATCAGGAGCGGAGCCACAGAAATGGAGATCACCTGGAAGGTTAGCAACAGGGGAGTGGGAGGAGGGACAGGGGAGAAGGTACAGAGGATAAGTAATATAGAAGGTAGGGAGAAAATAGACAGGAAGAGGGCAAGAGTAGTGTGGGAAATGTAGAAGCTAAAGAACTTATGACACATGGACATGAGCTAAAGGAGGGGAGTGTGGGTGGGAGGGGGTGTGCAGGGTGGAGGGGAATGAAGGGGGAAATGGGACAACTGTAATGGCATAATCAACAAAATATATTTAAAAAATAAATAATAATAATTTCCTAATTGCAAGCGTTCAAAATTAATTTCTCATACAACCTTTCTTAGGAAGCTACTGTAATACATGCTTCACCATAATAAGGGTGAATCCAAGAATATAGAAGTTTAGAAGACTTAGGATCCAGTAAACATGAACTTTGACATAAGAGGATGAAAGGGATCTGAAGGATAGTGGAGATTCCAAAGAGAAAGTGGAAAGAGATTCCAGAATGTGTGCTCTGTACCTAGCAGGAGTGGATCCAGGCTTTGTGGGGTCTAAGGCTTATAAAATTTGGAGATTCTCTTAAGAAAATAAAACACACTGGAGAGCATTATGCTAAGTGAAATAAGCTAGGCAGTAAAAGAAAAATACCATATGATCTTGCCTATAAGTAGAACCTAATCAACAAAACAAACAAGCAAGCAGAATATAACCAGAGACATTGAAATTAAGAACAAATGGACAGTAACCAAAGGGGAGGGGGGAGAGGAAAAAGGGGAAGGGTTGTCAGGAACATGTATAAAGGACACATGGACAAAACCAAAGGGGGGTTGGATCAAAGGTGGGAAGTGGGGATAGCTGGGGTGTGTTGGGAACTGCCCTGCCTGGTTTCAGAAGCTGTAATCCCCCATGGCTAAGGCTGAGTAAAGGACCTTGGGACAATAAGCCACTTAGGAGACAAAGTTTATCTTCCTTGTAGGGGCACCACCTCTTCCTCCCTTCTCTTCACCCTGCTTGGCCCCAGGTGGATGACTGGTTAGCCAATGATGGGTAAGATTCCTCAAAAGAGGGATGACCTAAGACAGGCATGATTGCAAAGGGGACCTAAGGGAAGGACTTGGGGGGCTATAGAAAAAGGGGGTGATGGACCCTCACCCCTTGGCTTTGACACAGCCTGAGTCCTCATTCTGTCTATGAGAAGTCTCCTAATCTCTTGGCTCCTTTACTACCCCTACCTTGCTTAAGCCTGAAACAACACTGGAGGTGAGTGTGGCCTGGTGCTGGAAAGGGTGGGTTCCCTAGGGTGGTCGGGCCTAAGAAAGAATGCATAAAATCCTATGAAACCTGCTTTGCTAATACCCTCAATTTAAATGATAAGGGTCCAAGCATGAAATTAGTTTGTTCCCCAAAGTTTTATGGCCCTTTAACTATCTGACCCTGTCTCAGAATAAGCCCTCAGAGTTCTTTGAATGTTATCTATTGTTTAATCATTTCTGCCTGACAATGATTTATGTATACACCCTGTGTTCCTGTGTAAATTGAACCCAATAAAAGCTTGTCAAGGAAATGGTCGAGGCGCTCTCCTCTTGAGAGAGAAGCTGCGCTTCTCTCCTTTTCCTCCACAGGACTCCGTAGTCCATGTGAATTTGTCTTGTCTCATCCATAACAGCACGGACCCCAGGGGCCAGGATCCCCATCAGGAGCGGGGGGTAGGGAGGAAATGGAGACAACTGTACTTGAAAAACAAAACAAAACAAAAAAGTTAAAAAAGAAAGGAAAAGAAAACACAACCCTGGCGGGTGTGGTTCATTTGGTTGGGTGTCATCCCACACAAAGCTAAAGGTCGCTGGTTCCATTCCCAGTTGGTGCACATGCCTAGGTTGTGGGTTTGGTACAAAAGGCAACCGGCCAATGTTTCTCTCTCACATCAATGTTTCTCTCCCTCTCTTTCTCCCTCCCTACCCCTCTCTCTAAAATCAATAAGCATGTTCTTGGGTGAGGATAAAAAAATAAAACGCAAAATTATAAATACAAAATTAGGTATGGAAATGAATATTTATGTAGAATGTAAAAAGAAATCATAAATGTTAAAAACCTGATGAATACCACAAGCATCACAAAATCCAGGAAAATAGAGCACTTGTATGAGGTAATTGCTTGATCCATTCTCCAATACTTTTCCCCTCTACATGTGAGCATTTCAGCTGCACAATTTCCCTCCCAAGTGTACTGTGAAAATGTAAAAATGTACAGAAAAGGTGCAAGAACTTTATAAGAAACACCTACCACCTGAATTCTACATTTCGCATTTTACTATACTTACTTTATCACGTGTCTATCCATCTCTCCACTCCTCTAACCACCCACCAATTCATCTTTTTTAAATGAACTGAAGATCGAGCAAGTTGCACATGCCAGTACATTTCCTGCCTACTACTTCAACATGCATATCATTAATAAGAGAACAATATTTTTTACAAATCTGGCCTTTAAAATTTGAGGGAAAATTTACATAGGGTGAAATGTAAAAACTGTGAGTGAAGGGTATATACTTTTTGATCATTTCTTCACATGGTAATAATTTTGTAATATTTTTCTGTAAAAAGGGTAGAGAGATAATTCAGTCTTTTCTGAGCATGGTTAATCAAAATGTTTTTATTTTTGAGTAGAGATGTATAAAATAAACAACTTCACATATACATAGTAGTCTATGTAACACTGCTACAGGTTTAAGCAAGATTCTGACAAATTCTATTTATGTGTTTTCCACCAAAACTATACAGTACATTTATAATTGGATGTGTTGTATTATCTAGTATATTTATTTCTGCTGGGAGAGAACTGAATTGGTAAGAACTGAATCTATCAGTTACAATTTCTTACATCTGATGAATGCACAAAAAATTTCCACATTCGAGCTTCTGGCTCGCTTACTTACATTCAGACCTTGCTTCTCTACCCCTCCTCATCCACTTCTGCTGCCAGGGACCACAGGACAGGCTCATATCCTGTTATAACCTCTGACCCTGAACCTTCAGGTTACAACCCAGGGTGAGTTAGCACAGTAGGAAAGAAGAATATTCCTGAAGCAATTCCTGCAAGGTTGGCTGACAATGATCTAACTTCATACAGATGTGATGCAAACTACATAAATAAATGCAACTAAATCTGAACTGAATGGATCTCCAACTTACCTCCCTCTAGGTGGAACACAAAACTTCAATGTGAAAGAAGTGTGGCAGAAGGCAAGTTGGATAGGAAAGAGACAGCAAATTGAACAAATGAAAATTAAAATATCTTACTTTGCCAATTTTGCAAAACTCAAGATCATGTGGCCATGTTGCTAAGGTAAATAGGGCTCTTGAATCATAAGTTGTATTAGCTTCACGGGAAATCCACTGCTGGCTAACAGGGTAACCAGTCCACTTGGAGTAGAACAGAGAATTCCAGAAGTTTCCACAAGATAAAATTTATAGACAAGTGGATGTGTCTCAGTATGAGAGATTTAGCAATTGGTGGAGAACTAGAGCTTAAATATTCTGTGTGTTCAGAAAAGAAACTATGAAAATAAAAAAATAAGACAATTATTAACTCCATGGAAAACAAAAAATTGTTCAGGAAAAGTCATCATACTTTACTGTATGGCTCAGCTATAAATCACTTGTATTGGTAAAATAATGTAAACTCTGAAAATTTACTTTACAGTGTTACCGTATCAGGAGGATGGAGGAATGGGAAGAGTGGTATATGGTGGGGGCAGGAGCTGAAAGAGAATGAAATCCTTATACCTGGGGAGATATAGCTCCCCAGGCAAGGGAAACAAATAAATAAATAAATAAATGGGGCCACATCAAACTAAACATTTCTTGCACAGAAAAAGTAATCATTAACAAATTTAAAAAAAAAAATTGTCAGTGAGGGGAAGGAGGAGGGAATGGGAGAAAAGGTACAGGTAATAATAAGCATAAATGGTAGGTACAAAAAAGACAGGAGAAAGTTAAGAATAGTATAGGAAATGGAGAAACCAAAGAACTTATATGTACAACACATGGACTTGAACTAAGGTGGGGGAATGATGGTGGGAGGGGGGTGCAGGGAAGGGGGGAAAATGGGACAACTATAATAGCATGATCAATAAAATATATTTTAAAAATTTTTAACTTAATTTTCCCATTGCTGGAAACCTGGGCTGCACAGTCAGGCCTGGGGCTGGGATAGCTCCCTCTGGAGGTATCCCTCTCAATTTTTATCCACCACACATGAATCTGCTGGCCACCACCACCCCACTGCCATCACACTGTGTCCTTTCCAACCTATCTCCTCATCTCCACCCCTCCTACACATCTGGATGAATGTGGCTTCTTTAAATCCTTGGTTGTCAGACTTCCATACAGTTCAGTCTTTTGGCAGTTCTAGATATTTCTTTTTCTTTTTCTATTTTTTGTTTTTAGGTTACTCGTGCTCCCTCTTATGATTGTGCAAGAAGGTGAAGCGTGTCAACCTATGCCTCCTTCTTGACCAGAGTCCTTATTGCCTATTTCTTTCACTGAAATACAAACTCCTTGAAAGCAGTAATCCTGCCTGTTGTATTTACTGATTTATGTCTCCAGTAGTAAGAACTCAGTTGGTACTTGGAACCTAATAAAATATTTGTTGAATGAATTAATTAATTAAACTGATCACTGAATGAATAAATAGAGCACTAGGTTAGGTTCCGAGGGAACGGTACATATGCTGGGGAATTTTTCCAAGGTGTACTGAAACTGATCTCCAAAGGAGGACGGGGCTAAGAGACCCAAGAAAGAGGCTGACAACCCCAAAATTATAAAGAGTTTATTAAGGAAACTTATGGACAGAAGCAGAGTCTTGGGCAACAGCAAGACTATAAATCTCTACACCCAAAAGGGAACAGCAAGACTATAAATCTCTACACTTGACCTATACTATATGGCCTCTAGGAACACAGGTGGCTTGTAGCCACACAGCATATGCTTTTTAAGAGCTCTGCATTCCAAAGCAGTAAACAACTTAATGGACCTACTTCTCTATGTAAGAATATTCCTTTCAGCTGATATGAGCCCGTCTCTTCTGGGGTGAACTGGTCATCACTGAGAGCAACTTGCTTCTTAAGACAATGTCATGATCATAACAAGCACTAGAAATCATTTTGCCTAACAACATAGATTGCTTACTTTTGGAGGGGAAGAAGTATGAAATTAGGTGAAGATTTAGAATCATGTCTGGGCCCTGTGAGAAGTCACACTGAAAAGCCCTGAACAGAGAGAATGCCCTAGGAGCTTGGGAATGATAGGTAGCCACCCAAATGGGCCTTTTTTACACTCCTGTCTACTTCAAGCCTCCCCCAATTTGCTCCTTTGGCCCTTTCACCAGTTACATTATTCCCTTTGACTTAGTATACTTCCTTGTGGGAATTTATCCTCTGGCTACACTTGAAAAGAGTTTGCCCATCTGTCTGAATAGGGTATTTCATTCAGTATTATTTTAATCACAGAAAGCACTGGAAAGATCTAATAAGTTCATCAGTAAGGTTAAATACATTATGATGAATTTATTATATGAATACTATGCAGCCATGAAAAATGATTAAGCATTACTAGGTTATAAACTAATATGGATTTCTAGTTTATTTACTCATTTCATAAATATTTATTGAGCACCTCATGTGCCTCAGACAGTGTTCTAAAACGTGAATATGTGCATAAAAACAGGGTCCATACCTTTACTGAATTCACAATTTAGCTATTTTGGAAATATGACAAACTTTATTACCTAAATCACCACCTCTCCCAATACCAATACCTAAAAATTTTGAATGAAAACATGATAAATATGATCTAGAATGCATATTTTAAAGGTTGACATATCCAGCACCATTCTGATTCCAGAACCTTTGTGTTTTCTCTTTCTGGAAGTTTATAGGATTCTCTCTTTGTTCCTGGTGTTCTAAAGTTTCCCAATGATTGCCACAATGTCACCATATTTAAAAAAATTGTTCTAGAAAATAGATGGGCTACTTCAGTCTTGACTCTTATGACTTTCAGTTCTTGGAAATTTTCTTGAAAATTATCCTTTGTAATTTGTACTCATCCATTTTTGTTGATGATGATATTCTCTCTGTTAGAAATTCTATTATTCAGAGCTCTTGCATTTTAAATATCTAAGGGCATTTTTTTTTGTTCCTGGATGTTTCTTTTGCCAGCCTTCTGTTCTTCTTTCATGAATGTAAAAATCTTCTTAGTCTCAAGAATTCCAGTGACATTTTAAAAAGTTCTTTTCAACTCTCTGACTTGCTTCTCTTTCCTTTTTCATATTTTTTAGTCTCTCTTTTATAGATTTTGTTTAAATATCTGTGCACAATTGCTTGTCTGCTCATAGTTAAGAATGGGTCACTAAAAAGATGACTGGAAGTTCTTTGTACATGGGTGAGGTGATCTGACTGTAGCATTTTGGGGAGGTTGTTATGGACTAAATTGTGTTCCTCTTCCCCAAATTCATAAATTAAAGCCTTAACCCCCAATGTGACTACAGTTGGAGATAAGGTCATTAAGGAAATAATTAAGGTTAAATGAGATCATAAGCGTGGGGCCCTAATCCAACAGGACTTGTGTCCCTCTAAGAAGAGGGAGAGACTTCAGAAATCTCTTTCTCTACACACACACACACACACACACACACACACACACACACAGAAAGGCCATGGGAGGACACAGAGAGAAGGTAGCCATCTGAAAGTCAAGGAGAGAGGCTTCACCAGAAGCCAACGCTACTGGCACTTTAATCTTGGACTTCCAGATTCCAGAACTGTGAGAAAATAAATTTCTGTTATTTAAGCCACCAAGTCTGTGGTGTTCTGTTATAGTAGCCCAAGCAGGCTAATGTAGGGTTCCACCCCTTTGATAGATTTTCTTTCTTTTGGGTTAATCATTCCCTCTGGAGAAGACTGTTTCAAATGCTGCCTGGGAGGTATGAGCAGCCACTGGTGTTCTCAGAGGACAGTGGGTAATGTACTGGCATGAATCTCTTCAGTGTTCAGACTTTGAATTAATGCTCTAGTATTTAGTATACTGTCCCAGTCCTTAGTTGTACCTGGTGTCTCCCAGTCCAAAGACCCCCAGGTACAGTCTCTGTAGAGAATATAGCTCCAGTCTCTTTGAGGGTAGGAAATGGAATAATCTAACGTCTTGCTCTACAGACTTTCAAACAATATTCTTATTTTTAGTATAATTTCACCCACTTTCACAGTAATGTGGTGCTTCAAACACCTAAGTTTTCAGAGTTCTGCATATGAATCAGCTTGATTCTGGGTTGTTCCACTGCTGGTGTGGGTTTCAGCATTCTCTGATTGCTGAGTCAGTTACTTCTCATTCATTTATTCTCCACCTTTTCCAAAACTTTGGTGCTGTCATTCCCACCCCTAGTCTTTCTTTTTTCCCCCTTTACTGTCATGAGGCATTCAATATGCCACCTTTAACTGGAATTTGGAGCTTTGGTTTTAATGCCCACATGAGAACATATGATAAGACCTTAAGTCCTAGAAACATGAATTGAACTGAGATCCCCACATAAATCCAGGCTTTCAAAGGAAGATAACACCATTTTAAAAAAATAGACTACAGCAAAATTTACTGACCGGCAGAGGGAAAGAACAAAAATGCTTTTAATTTTCACTCTGAGTAGGAAAAATAACTCTCCCTTAAGAATTTATACAGGAGGCTGTCCCACTGGATCTTACAGGACGCCTACTACATTAGGCCACACTACCAAGACAGGGAGTCATAGCAGCTCTACCTAATACATAGAAACAAACATAGGGAGGCTACCTAAACAAGGAGACAAACATGGCCCAAGTGAAAGAACAAATCAAAACTCCAGAAAAAGAGCTAAAAAAAATGGAGTCAAGCAATCTACTAGATGCAGAGTTCAAAACTCTGGTTATAAGGATACTCAGTGAACTTAGTAAGAACCTCAATAGCATAAGAAAAAAGTCCAGCAAGAAATGAAGGATACACTAATTGAAATAAAGAACAATTTACAGGGAATCAATAGTAGAGTGGATGAAGCCAAGAATCATTTCAGTGATTGGGCACATAAGGAAGCAAAAAACAACCAATCAGAACAACAAGAAGAAAAAAAAATCCCAAAAAATGAGCACAGTGTAAGGAACCTCTAGGACAACTTTGGGCATATTAAGATTCTCATCATGGGGATGCCAGAAAGATAAGAGAGAGAGAGAGAGAGCAAGAAATTGTAAAGCTATTTCAAAAAATAATGAAAAAAAAAACCTTCCCTAATTTCATGAAAGAAATAGACATAAAAGTCTAAGAAGCACAGAGAGTCCCAAACAAGATGAACCCAAAGAGGCCCACACGAAAACACATAATTGAAATGCCAAAAGTTAAATACAAAGAGAGAATCTTAAAAGTAGCAAGAGAAAAGCAGCTAGATACCTACAAGGGAGCTCCCATAAGATTGTCAGCTGATTTCTCAAAAGAAACTTTACAGGCTAGAAGAGATTGGCAAGAAATATTCAAAGTGATGAAAAGCAAAAACCTATAGCCAAAATTACTCCTCCCAGCAAAGCTATCATTTAGAATTGAAGGACATATAAAAAGCTTCCCAGACAAGAAAAACCTAAAGGAATTCATCACCATCAAATCACTATTATGTGAAATGTTAAAAGATCTTCTTTAAGAACAAGAAGATCAAAAGTATGAACCATAAAATAGCAATAAATGCATATCTATCAACAATTGAATCTAAGAAATAAAATAAACAAACAAGCAGAACAGAAACAGAATCATAGATATAGCAAACATTTTGATGGTTACCAGATGGAAGGGAGTTGAGGGGAAGGTCAAGAAAGGTGAAGGGATTAAGTACAAATTGGTAGTTACAGAAAAGTCATGGGGATGTAAAGTACAGCATAGCGAATATAGTAGCTGAAGAACATATATGCATGACCCATGGGTGTGGACAATGGAGTCGGGATTGCCTGAGGGAGTTGGGTGAGGGGTGTGTGGAAGAGGAGGAAATTGGGACAACTGTATTAACATAAACAATACAATATATTTTTTTTATAAAAAGAATTTATACAGAGACAATGCCACAGAATTGAATTAACATTATTAGGAAACCCCCAAGCCAAAAAACTGACATACGATGTATGCGTATATGATGTTCTTAGAATGCCTGGCCTTGCAGACGCATGTGGTGGAAGACTGCTTTGAAGGTACACGCTCTTAACACAGGCCTCTCAAAATTCCTGCAGCGAATTCTCAAAATTCGTAATTAGAAAGCACAAAGGAAACAATCATTTAAATGAGGATTAGCACACACGCACAAAGTACAATTAGATTTCCAAGATGATTTCTAAAAGTAAAATATATTAGACATTACTGGAAAAACATATTTAAAACTATTAAAGATGTAAAACAAAGATTTAGAACCATAAATAAATATGAGACATTATTAACAAGGACAAGAATGTTTGAAAGGATCTGAATATAACTTCTAAAAATGAGAAATGAAGTCATTGAAAATAAAAACTCAATAGATAGTTCAATATCAGAGCACACACAGCTAAAAATAAAATCTACACCCTAGAAGATATATCTAGAATACATCTTGGATAGTTAAAAGTATGGAAAAATGAAAAAGGTTAAAAGTCATAATGAATAAAAAAGAAGTCAAACAGAAGTTCAAGAACTAGGAAATAGAGAGAATATAAAAAAGGTAATATTTGAAGAAATAATAGCTTTGAAGAGTTATTTGACTATGTACCTTACTCCACAGAGCAAATGTCATCACATATCAAATAATCTATATCATACAGACTGTATTCCTGCCCACAATATGAAACAATGAGAAATCAGTAACAAAAGATAGTAATGCCATACATATCTAAAACATGCTACATGGGCCAAAGAAGAAATCATAAATGAGAAAATATTTAGGAATGAATGATAATGAAAACACCTATACCAAAATTTACAGAATGTGGTTAAAGCAGTATATAATGGACATGTATTATTTTAATAAATCTGTGATTCTCAAAGTTGGTTCCAGGCCAAGAGAATGACCCAGGAACTTGATAAAATGCAAACTTCAAGTCTCCACCCAAAACCTGAATAAGAAATTCTGAAGGCGAGGTCCAGAAATCTGTATCTTATCATCACCTCCCAGTGATTCTGATGCATGCTCAAGTTTGAGAACCACTGCTTTAGATGCACCCACTGAAAAAGAAACTAGTAGCAAACACTGAACTTGAGAATTTAGAAAGATAACACTAAAATTAATCTAAAAGTAAGAGAAGGAAGAAAATAATTATGTTAAGAGCAGAAAATTTCCTACAATCTATTTTACTGCCCTAAATTCTATGTTAGGACACCTAGAGGGGTATTATCTTTGCTTCTGGGTTGTAGCAATCCCAGTTTTCCTCCAGGATGACTCTGACTAGGGGTCAACCAGTGCAAGGAAGTTGGGTAAAGAAGTAACACACAGAAGATCATTCTAACATATCTCATTACAGATATCTGTGCAGATGTATGCATACATTTTTCTCAATAGAATCATAAGAAAGTATAAAAAATGATTTTCTGCAGGGGGAGGAATTTGGAGTAGTAGGGGTAGTTTTTATTTTTCCTTTAAAAATATTCCTAATGAGTTTGAATTTCTAATCTTAAATCTATATTACTTATTTTTAAGAGTGATAACAAAGCTTATTTTGACTATGAATTTATGGGTGATCTTTATCTCCTTAAAAAACTTCATTAATGTGATAGTATTGTTAACACCAACAACAATGATGACAACAACAAAAATATGTTCCAATTCTGGACTGGGTCAGAACCTCTTTCTTTTTTCTTAATGTAATTTACAATCTCCTGAGAATAAATTAGCATGCCTGATAAAATGTGTAAGTAACTTCCTGATAAACTTGAAGGGAGTTGGAGACTTGTTTTAAGAAACCCATTCATTCTTTCAGTCAAGTGCCTAATTATCACTAACCAAATATAATTTTATTTTGTATCTAACAATTACCTATTTGTAAAATGACCTCATCCAGAGTAAATCTTTGAGGACTTCCGGCCAAGATGGTGGCGTAGGTAGATACACTCTGCCTTCTCGCACAACCAAAAGAAGGACAACAATTTGAAAACAAAAAACAACCAGAACTGACAGAAAATTGAACTGTATGGAAGTCCAACAACCAAGGAGTTAAAGTAGACACATTCATTCAGACCATTAGGAGGGGCGGAGATGGGCAGCTGGACACAGAGGACTTGTGGCAAAGCAGCAGCAGGCAGACTCGGTGAGGTGGTGGCTTGTGGGCTGGGCAGTCCCACATTCCTGCACAGATAAACTGGGAGGAACAACTGGGGAGCAAGACAGTCTGCGCAACCCAGGGCCCCAGCGCGGTGAAATAAAGCCTCAAATCACTGATTGAAAACACCTGTGGGTGTTGGCGGTGCCGGGAGAAACTCCCAGCCTCACCAGAGAGTTCGTTGGAGAGACTCACAGGGTCCTAGAACATGCACAAACCCACCCACCCAAGAATCAGCACCAGAAGGGCCCAATTTGCTTGTGGGAAACGGGAGAAGTGACTGAAATCTGGCAGACAGCAGAGCAAACGCCATTGTTCCCTCTTGGACCCCTTCACCACATACAGCATCACAACACAGTGAAGTGGTATGCCCTGCCCTAAGTCTCCACCCCTCGCTACATAACAGGCATGTCAAGACCAAAAAAATGGTCCAAACAAAAGAATAGATCAAAGCTCCAGAAAAAATACAACTAAGCATCCAAGAGGTAGCCAACCTATCAGATGCACAGTTCAAAACACTGGTAATCAAGATGCTCATAGAACTGGTTGAATTTGGTCAAAAATTAGATGAAAGAATGAAGGCTATGCTAAATGAAATAAAGGAAAATGTACAGGGAACCACTAGTGATGAGAAGGAAACTGGGACTCAGATCAATGGAGTGGACCAGAAGGAAGGAAGAAACAACCAAACAGAAAAGAATGAAGAAACAAGAATTAAAAAAAATGAGGAGAGGCTTAGGAACCTCCAGGACATCTTTAAACATTCCAACATCCAAATTATAGGGGTACCAGAAGGGGAAGAGGAAGAGCAACAAGTGGAAAAGTTCTTTCAACAAAATAATAAAGGAGAACTTCCCCAATCTGGCAAAGGAAAGACTTCCGGGAAGTCCAGGAAGCTCAGAGAGTCCCTAAGAAGGAACACACCAAGACACATCATAGTTACATTACCCAAGATTAAAATGAAGGATAGAATCCTAGAATTAGCAAGAAAAAAAGGAGACAGTTACCTACAAAGGAGTTCCCATCAGACTGTCAGCTGATTTCTCAAGAGAGACCTTGCAGGCAAGAAGGGCCTGGAAAGAAGTATTCCAAGTCATGAAAGGCAAGGACCTACATCCAAGATTGCTCTATCCAGCAAAGCTTTCATTTAAAATGGAAGGGCAGATAAAGTGCTTCTCAGATTAGGTCAAGTTCAAGGAGTTCATCATCACCAAGCCCTTATTATACGAAATGTTAAAGGGACTTACCTAAGAAAAAGAAGATAAAAAAATATGAACAGTGGAAGGACAGCAAACTCACAGTTATTAACAACCACACCTAAAACAATAGCAGACTAAGTGCACACCTAAAACAGGAGCAAAGCCACAGAAATGGAGATCACCTGGATGGTTATCAACAGGGGAGTGGGAGGGGGAGAGAGGGGTAAAAGGTACAGAGAAAAAGCAGCATAAATGGTAGGTAGAAAATAGACAGAGGGGAGGGTAAGTAGTAGAGGAAACGTAGAAGCCAAAGAGTTTATATATACGACCCATAGACATAAACTAAAGGGGGGAATGTGAGGGGGGGTATGCAGGGTG
>PVKM010002130.1:0-48887 GCA_004027735.1 Carollia perspicillata | reverse complement strand
AGCAAGACATGTAATAAACTTTGACAGGTGGTCATAACTAGCTTGGAAATGTTTTCTTTCATAGCATATAAACATGTTATGAAACCTTCAAAACCCTGGGTAATGTTCACTTCCATTACTCCTCTAAAGGATGAGGGGATGATAAACGGCAGGAATGTAAAACTATAAGAATAGAACGTAATCATTGATTCACTCAACAAGTATTTGAGTGCCTACCATATGCGAGGCTTTCAAAAGTACTTGAATGTGTACCACGTGTCAGGAACAGTTAGTTCTACAATCTGCCGACTCAGACTTGAACAAATAGAATTGCGGGACTAAAACTACAGTTCCCACAATATCTTGCTCTTCCGCCACTTGCCAGCTGGGCTCATCTTTTCATTATTCTTTTCCCATGATTCTACCAGTGCAGAAAAGCCCCGCCCACTCATCTGCCATTTGCGGGCCCTGTGGTTAGGAGATGCACTACAATTCCCACAACGCCCATGGGCGTACCCTATAAGGACAAGTTTTTCTCGGCCGTGGGGAGGATGACTACAGTTCCCAGAAAGCTTTACTTCCTCTCTTGGGTGTTATTGCCCCTTTCCTGGTGTGGGACACAGTTGAGAGAAAGAGTGTCTGGCCTGGGTGTTCTGTGTCCTTCCCTGGAGCAGGGACGAGGCAGACTTGACTATTGGGCACTGAGCCTAAAAGGGGACGCAGGAGGCCGACATCCCTATCTTGCTCACCTCGCGCTACTCTCCGTCTTGTACATCCGCCGCCACCTGGACGGCTCCAGACAGACTGCCGGGGAAGAGGTGGCGATCTCGGCCACCGGGGCTGTGGCGAGGTCGCGGCCCTTGTGGCGGCGGTAGCGGCGTCAGCACTGGGGAGGAGGACGAGGGAAGATGGCGTCGGAGCTGGAGCCGGAGGTGCCGGCCATCGACCAGAGTTTGCTGGAATGTTCGGCTGAGGAGACAGCAGGGGTGAGTGCCGCGACCCGAGCGGGGACATCCGTCCCTCGCAGGCCGAGCCCCGTGGGGGGACCTGATTCCTGGAAATCCTGGAGCTTCCCGACCTTGACTTGGGGTAACCACCGCGCCGGTGTCTCCGGCTTCCCACAGTGGGAGCGGCGCCGAGAAGCCACCGGTCTTGCCCCTTTCCTTCCCTCTTTATCTTCAAATAGCCACAGAGCTGCTCGGTGCACCAGCCACCTTTACATTCCCTTCCTGCTCAGGAGAACCAATAGCTCTTTATTATTATTGCTTCCCCCACACTCCCATTAAGTCTCCAGCACAAGGGCCTTTGCACTTTATGCCAGGTCTTGCAAGGGGCGGGAAAAAGATTCTTCCTGGTGTTTTGGGTAACATCGCCCTACTTTCTCTTCCTGATTGCTTTTCCTGAGATAAGCAGAGCACCGGCTCTTCCACCGAAAAAGGCCGCCGTTTTAACCGAGTCCCTACCTTGTTTCTGGCACTGCGCTGAGCCCCAAAGGATGCAAAAGATAATGTTCTCCCTCTTTCCCCTCTTTAGTGTGTTTTTATACCTGTTTGGTCAGTCAACAATGTTGATGAATGTGTGGAAAGTAGTGTTTCAACACGTTGACTATGTGTGAGAAAGTAATAGTGGAGGCTGGGCGATTACAAAAATATTTTTTCGAGGAGTTGGGGTAGTTGGGTGGAGAACAAATACTATATAACTTTGAGAGCAGATTTCAACAAACAGAAGTTAAAGTTAGATTTAGTCACTGCATAGTGGGGGCAGTTATCCCCCAAACTTAAACCATTGAAACCCCATATTGTACTGAAACTGTAATGAGTATTCTTGTGTAAGTAACAAAGTTGTAAGATAATAAACTCGTGGCTTCTGTCTTCAAAGACAGGGAACACCTATTAGAACAGAACAGATTGTCCCTAACGATTATGAATGGACCAGGACAACTCAGTCAGGCCCCACCTCTAAGGCCTTCAAGTTATTTTTTAAAAGATTTTATTTATCTATTTTTAGAGAAGGGAAGGGAGGAAACATCAATGTGTGGTTGCCTCTCACACGCCCTCTACTGGGGGCCTGGCACAAACCCAGACATGTGTCCTGACTGGGAATCCAACTGGCGACCCTTTGGTTTGCAGGCGGGTGCTCAGTCCACTGAGCTGTACCAGCCAGAGCTAAGGCCTTCAATTTAAAAAGCTACTAGGAAGGGAGTGATCTTTGATCACAGGTCAATAACCTGAATGTTACGCACAGAATTTTAGCGGGGCACTGGGAGGCTCTTGGTCAGTGAGAAGTTATTTTGGATAAATTAACAAGGACTAAAGACAGAGTGGATGGAATAAATGACAGGAGCAGAGGTGAAAAGTTATAAAGAAATACACTGATGAATGATGTCTTTGCTTTAAAAAAAAACAAAACCCCGACTGTTTAGGTAGGTTTTCATGTACTTCCTGCTTAACAGGACAACCACCCAAGGATTTTCAGCCCCCATTGGCCTTACATTTATCAAAAATATTTTGAAAAGAAAAAGTATTATGTGTAAACAGTTAAATGGTAATCATGATTTTCCATATCCATGTCATCTTATTAATATCCATATTGGTAACTAATCTGTTATCTACCTCAAAGTAATAGCTCTTTTACTCCCACTGAATTTTATGTGTATTGGCCCAGTACTACAGGTTATGTACTGTTTTCCCAATCCTAAAAGTGCATACTACCAAGTAGTTTAGAGCTTCAACTTGAGGTTCCTAAGAAAACTAGTTCTAAAAGTGGTACCAGAAATCAGTGTTCCTAGTTCTGTTCAGTGGAATTCTCAAATAAATGCAGCAGGGGAAATAAAGGGGGAAAGTCGGTCAAAATGGATTAATCTGAACTTGATTGGAGTATGTGTAGATCACAGTCTGAGCTACATTTCACTTTTGCTCTGTTTACTTTCAATGGCTTTCTGAACAATAAGATGAAGAAAATGTTCAGCCTGAAGTCCAACAAAATTCCTTAAAGAAAATGCAACTAATATTAAAAAATAAGATTCTTCCAGGTATAACCTGGACTGACTTTGTGAGAGATTTATTGTCTGTAGTCAGTTAAAACATCATAACACTTAAAACTGTTCTTTAGCTTCATCTCCAGTACATTTCTTTATCACAAATTAAAATGAGTCAATAAAGTTTTCTGAGGTTAGAAGTAAATTTTAGAGAGAGTAGACAAGTAATGAAAGCAACTATCACAGCCTTTAGACTCTGATACTGTAGGTCGTTGGGAACACATCCATGTAAACTTACTTAATAAGCACCGGTGTCATCTTTCCCATACTTTATTTACTCACGGCTTCTCGTCTATTAATACTGTGAGGGAGAAGCACTGTCTGTGATGCCATTTATCCTAACTAATATGCCTCACAAGTAAAAGCATGTAAGCCCTCTCTTACGTAACTTGAAGTTTAGGATATCAAAGAGGCCCTCCCTTCTCGGTCTTCTCTTTTTCTTGGTAGAATTGATGCCACAAGTGTGACTTTCCCAGCATGTTTTGAGTCTCTGTTGCAGGCTCCGTAGATTTGATTATAATGTGCCCCAAAGGACGATCATGATTGAAGAAGTATATATATTATTTTTGACCAAGTATGAAAGAAATACATAATCATTATAGAAGTTTTATGTCTTGATGATTTTTTGCTTTAAATTTTTTAACTGTTTTATGTATAATTCAGATCCACAGTGCAGTGGTTTTCGCTGTAGTCACAGAGTTGTGCGGCCATCGCCACAGTCAATTTGAGGCCATTTTCATCAACCCCAAAAGAAATCCAGTACTCATTTAGCAGTCAGTATTTTCACCTAAACTCCCAAACTCTGGAGTCATATTTTAGTATTTATCAATACTTCATTCCTTTTTACTGCAAAGTAATATTCCATTGTATGCATATACCACATTTTATTTATCCATTCATTAGTTGATGGACAATTGGGTTATTTCTACTTTTGGGATATTGAATCATGCTGCTGTGAACGTTTGTGCATAATTTTTTTGTGGGAACATATGTTTTTATTTCTCTTAGGCTTACTATTTTCCAAAGTGGCTATATCATTTTACTACATTCCCACCAACACAATATGAGGGATGTGGAATTCTCCGGATCCTTGTCAACATTGTTACTGCCCTTTTCTTACAGCCATTCTTTTGGGCATGAAATGGCATCTGGTTGTAGTTTTGATCTGTGTTTTCTGTGACTCATGATACTGACATCTTTTCATGAGTGTTTTGGCAATTTGTATATCTTTGAAGTTTACATTCTTATCTTTTGCCAATTTTTAAATTGGATTTTTTGTCTTCTGTTATTGAGTTTGTAATTATTTTGATTTGTGAGTGCTTTTTTATTTCATTTTTAGGACTCATAATATGATTTGCTTAAATATTTCTTTATAGTAATATAGTCTCAAACTTCAGTTCAGCACTAGCGATTGTTATTTTACAATTAACGTACATGTTGGTTATCCAGGTTCGAAAGCAAAATCAAATGGAGTTAAAGGGTAGAATTTTATTTGGTGTAGAATAATAATTAGATAATGTAATAAAAAGCTAACCTCCAGGGAATCTTTCCTTTTTGTGTTTATTGTAGTTGCTCTCTATTCCCATGGCTTAAATTTAACATTCAAAAAAGGAAAGCTCCTGGAAACACTGTCATAACGTGTTTACTTTAGTGAAATGAGTTGACAGTTTCCTTACTTCCCTGTGGAGGCCGTCTAATAAGATAGTGTTTATTACTCTGTTGTGCACATTGGTGTCACAGCCACAAGTGTCTAATAAGATAGTGTTTATCACCCTGTTTTGCACATTGGCATGACAGCACAGGTGCCTGAAATAAGGGCAAAAGAACATGCAGCCAAATTAAAAATCTCAATAGTTTTTCAGGTTGAACAGTTACACAATTAGCTTAGGTTAGTGATAATATGAAAAACTGTACATTTTATTCTTTTGAGAGCTACATGAGCCATTATTCTAAAAGGCAATCAGAGTTTTTTTCCCTGCTAACTTTTTCATCACAGTTTTTTCCCCTTTTAATTTATGCTGTTGCAAGTCACAAATTCCATATCTCTGGTATAGAATTCTCATGTAAAGGTACTTTGCTTTGTATATTGTTTAGATTTAATGCCACTAAAATGCCTGATGCCAACTCTGTTACATGGTTTTGAATTTAGAATATATGCGTGCCTTTCTTGAACCAGATTTTTATATTTTATTAATAATTTATAGTAATATATTTAGAATGAAATGCTTGTTTTACTAATAATATATATTGTATAAGGTGGCTGATGTTTTTCTTAACCGAAAGCTGATACTAGTTTCTGAATTTTTTGTTTACAAAATCTGTGAACAGATTTCACCACTCAGTGTTGTGGAAGCTACAAAAAAATAATTTTAAAGAGCATTATCTTTTACTTTTGTAGTAAAATTCTGCAAGCGAAGTTAAGAGAAATGGGAACACAAAAATAAGAACAGAAGTTTCTTTTAAAACGAAACCTTTAAATGTGTTACAAATTAAAATTGCCTGAGGAATAATTTTCCAGGATCATGGAGATGAATTCTTTGAATCTTTTTTTAAAATTACAATTGACATTCAGCCCTGGCTGGTACAGCTCAGTAGATTGAGTGCCGGCCTGGAAACCAAAGAGTTGCTGGATTGACTCCCAGTCAGGGCACATGCCTGGGTTTCTGGCCAGGTCCCCAGGAGGGGGCACATGAGAGACAACCATACATTGATGCTTCTCCCCCTCACCCTCCCTTCCCCCCCTCCAAAAATAAATAAATAGAATCTTTTTTAAAACATAAATTACACTTGACATTCAATAATCTTTTTAAATTACAGATGACATTGAGTATTATTTTAGAGTACTTAGATAATTACATGAGTACAAAGTGATCCCTCCAATAATTCTAGTACCCACCTGAATTCTTTGGCTCTTAATACTTAATTTTCTATTCATAAACAATAAATTACTTAGGATATGATATTACTTAGGATAAATTACTGAAGATATGAGTCTATCTTCATTCATACTTTAAACATTTTTTTAAAACATATATTTTTAGAGAAAGTGGAAGGGAGGGAGAAAGAGAGAGAAACATCGATGTGTGAGAGAACCCTCAATTGGTTCCCTCCTCCATGACCCTAACTGGGGACCTACCCACAACCCAGGCATGAGACGTAAACGGGAATTGAACCAGCAACCTTTCAATTTGCAGGGTGACACCCAACCCACTAAGTCACACCAGTCAGGGCTTCATTCATATTTTAAATAGGGTTTGCTGACTTGGGTGAAAAATTGGACATTTGCCCTTGGATGTTTTTTGAAAAATTGAAAAATTGGACATTTTGCCCTAAAAGTGTTTTTTTAGTTCAAAGAATTAGATTCTAGTTTGCTTGGTTGATGACTCTTTTCCTTTTACTGTTGACTACTTTTTTGTCCTTTTGTTGTCCTTTCATAATTACTGAACTATATCTTTCTGTGTAATTTTGATTTAGAGTCACTGCTCTAAAGTAAGAAAGAACCCTTAAACCTGTGGGATTGTCTCCCAAGAAGTGCTGTTATTTTAAAATAATTTATTTTCTTTACCTACTTGCATAAAGCTTCCATCCAGCCACTTAGGTAATGAAAAAGACTTTTACATTTAAGAAAGTTCTCCAAAATGTGAAATTGACTGGAAAGTTAATATATGAGGTTTATCCAGAAGGTATCCAGGCATGTAATATGAAAAATAGAGACATTTATTGGAGAAGATGCAAGAAACATTGTACCTAGGACAATGACACCCTCAGTCCTCTTCAAAGTAGGTACCATGGGACTTCACACAGTTCTCCCAGCTACTCCCTGTACCTTTTCCACCATTCTCCCTCCTCCCCCTCTACACTGGTAACCCTCCACGTGATCTCCAGTTCTGTGATTCTGTTCCCGTTCTAGTTGTTGGCTTAGTTTGTTTTTTGTTTAGGTTCAGTTGTTGATAGTTGTGGGTTTGTTGTCATTTTATTGTTCCTACTTTTGATCTTCTTTTTCTTAGTCAAATCCCATTAACATTTCATATAATAAGGCTTGATGATGATGAACTCCTTTAACTTGACCTTATCTAAAAAGCACTTTATCTGCCTTTCCATTCTAAATGATAGCTTTACTGGATTAGAGCAATCTTGGATGTAAATCCTTGCCTTTTATGACTTTGAATACTTCTTTCCAACCCCTTCTTGCCTGTAAAGATTTCTTTTGGGAAATCAGCTGGTAGTTTCATGGGAACTCCTTTGTAGGTAACTCTACTAGGTAACTCTTCTAAAATAGTTTGGATTTTAATAAAGTTCTAAATTTCGCCCTTCTTGAAAAGACATACAGTGATGCGTGTTCTCAACAAAATAATTCATGACTTATTATTATTTTTGTATCTAAACGACAGTAAAGATTTATCTATTTTCTCTTGCTGCTTTTAAGATTCTCTCCTTATCTTTCATCTTGGTAATATAATTATGATGAGCCTTGGTGTGTTCCTCCTTGGGTCCAACTTCCTTTCGACTCTCTGAGCTTCCTGGACTTCCTGGAAGTCTATTTCCTTTGCCAGATTGGGGAGGTGTTCTTTCATTATCCATTCAAATAAATTTTCAATTTCTTGCTCTTCCTCTTCTCCCTCTGTACCCCTATGATTCAGATATTGGAATGTTTAAAGTTGTCCCAGAGGTTCCTAAGCCTCTCCTCATTTTTTAAATTCTTGTTTCTTCATTCTGTTCCTGTTGAATGTTAATTTCTTCCTTCTGTCCCAAATCATTGATTTGAGCCCTGGTTCCTTCCCTTCACTTTTGGTTTCCTGTATATTTTTCATTATTTCACTTTGTATAGCCTTCACTTCTTCCTTTATTTTGCATCCATATTCAATCATTTCTGTGAGCATCCCAATTACCAGTGTTTTGAACTCTGCATTTGATAGATTGGCTGTCTCCTCATTGCTTAGTTCTTTTTCTGGAGTTTTGACGTGTTCTTTCATTTGGGCCATATTTCTTTGTCTTGGCACACCTACTACATTTTAAGGGGTGGGGTCTTAAGTATTTGCCAGGGCAGGACATCACAGGTAGCTGTGTTGTGGCGCTGTGGGGGGCGGAGGGGTCAGAGAGGGAACAGTGTGGCTTGCTCAGCTCCAGCCCCACTTTCAGTCATTTCCCCCATAACACACAAGCAAACTGTGCTCTTTAGATGCTGTCCTGGTGCTGATTCCTGGGTGGGTAGGCTTTTGTATAGTCTAGGACTCCATGGGTCCCTCCAACAAACTCTTCTGAGAGACTGGCAGTTTCTTCTACCGCAACCCCCACAGGTTTTTACAGCCAAAGGTTTTGAGGCTTTAATTTCCTACGCTGGAACCCTGGGTTGGTCTGTCTTGCTCTCCAGTTCCTCCCAGTTTATCCTCGTGTGAGAATGTGGAGCCATCCGGTCTGCCAAGCACTGCCTTTCTGTGCATCCTCTCCACCCCAGCTACCAGTCAGCTCCCCTCCTGCCAGCCTGGATGAGTGTTTCTTCAATTCCTTGGTTGTTGGACTTCCATACAGCTCGATTTCCTGGCAGTTCTGGTTGTTTTTGTTTTTAAATTGGTTGTTATCCTTTTGGTTTTGTGAGGAAGCAAAGCATATCTACTTATGCTTCTGTCTTAGCCAGAAGTCCAGATTCGGCAAATATTTAAGAAGTGTAATGGACAAGACTTAATTGGATGTTGGAGTGCGGAAGAAGGAATGTTTTCAGGTTTTTCTAGTTTGGACACTCGGGTAGAGGTGGTATCTAAAATAGGGAAATGGGGGTAACAGCAGGTTTTGGGTGGGTACAGGGGCATCATTAGTTCAGTTTTGGACATGTTGTTGAGTTGGTATCTGAAAGGGAAATCTCTTTTTCTTCTGTCTCTCCCTGCGCTTATACCTGTACCCTGGCCACCAAATGTGTGTATATGTGGTGGCAGGTGGGAGGGTTCTGCACACCAAGCAGTTCTGTAATTCTCTGAGACACCAACTGAGTGTCCTAAAATTCAATTCAATTCTGGTACTGTACACCTAGAGATAGCATCAGATCCCACAGAGTAAGGGCGCAGTCCCACAAGCCCGCCCCCTTACCACTGTCCTCAAGTTACCCACAACTTCTGACTCGGCTACAAATCAGGGGTTTCCATGATCTTTTCTTTAGGCTCAGTCGTTTGCTAGGACATCTTCTAGAACTCTCAGGGAAGCAGTTTATTTACTAGATTTTCTGGTCTGTTATGAAATGACACAACTCAGTGGTTGCCAGACAGAAGGGACGCAAAGAGCCAGGTGCACGGGAAGGGTTGCCGAGCTTCCGCGCCCCGTGCCAGCGCCTCCGTGTGTTCAACCCAGAAGCTCTCTGAACCCCAACATGTAAGGATTTTCATGGAAGCTTTGGTAGGTGGGCATGATTGAAGACTGTAAATTCCAACCTTCCAGTCACTGGGTTGGTTCCCCTGGCAACCAGCTCCCCGAAGGGGATTGTTAAATATGACGAAAGACACTCCTTTCATCTTTATCCCATTTACAACACTTAGGAAATTTCAAGGGTTTTAGGAGTGTGCCAGGAATGGGAGGAAGACCAAATACATATTTATTACTATAAAGTACAATATCACAGTATCTGGTAGCTATCTAAGTATAATTATCACAGGTAGTTGGACATAAAAGTTTGGGGACAGAGAAAAGCAGCCATTTTTGGTTTGTTTTCAGCAGGGAGAGCGAAGAGGAAAGGGTTTATAGTGAGGTTTATCAGGATAAGAAGCCATATAGGTGGAACAAAGTCTCTTGTGGACTAACATTCATGAGCGCGGTGTATCATCTCATTTGTTCATTGATCAGAAACGTAACAAATGTATTGGCTATTCATGTTCACGGCACACTATCTCTATCAGCAAACTGACTAAGCGAATCCAAATCACAGAGAGCATCAGGGTGATCGCTGCGTTAAGGTATATGAATGCCTAATCACTGTAATGTATATCTGACACTGATATAGTGTCTGTCAACTATCACTGGAAATAATTTAATGAAAAAAATAAAATTTGAACAAAGCATTGGAAAGGACCAGCGCTCTGCTCTGTGTGGTAATTGGCTGCGGCCGGTTCCCTGTACTGCCTGCAGCGGTTTGCTCCTGGAGTTGAGGAGGGGCTCATTTCGCTTCAATTTTACTTTCACTTAAAGTAGAATTCTAAAATAGTTTGGATTTTAATAAAGTTCTAATTTTCGCCCTTTTTGAAAAGAAGACATGCAGTGATGAGTGTTCTCAACAAAATCATTTGTGACTCTTATTATTATTTTTGTACCTAAAAGAAAACAGAGTAGATGTATTCACATTAGTAGTTTATTGACATTGTTTGAAATTTTTTCTTTTTTCTTTTTTTAAAGAAATGGCTGCAATCAACTGACCTCACTAGAGAAGTCTACCAGCATTTAGCTCACTATGTGCCCAAAATCTACTGCAGGGGTCCCAACCCTTTTCCACAGAAAGAAGACATGCTGGCCCAGCATGTTCTGTTGGGGCCTTTGGAATGGTACCTTTGTGGTGAAGATCCTGCATTTGGATTTCCAAAACTCGAACAGGCAAACAAACCTTCTCATCTTTGTGGTCGTGTTTTTAAAGTAGGAGAGCCTACATACTCTTGCAGGTAAAATATCATCATTCTCTTTCTCAAAGGCTCTTGTATTTGACATGTTTTCCCTGAAATCTTACATCTTTGTTTTTAAATTATGAAGTATAATATTTATATGTAAAAAGTATACCTAGCAAGTATATGCAGTGTAATAAGTAATTATGAAACACACTTCATGTAATTATTTTCCAGGTCACCAGCATTACAGAAATGTACTGTATGCCTTCTTCCTAGTCCATAATTAACTCCTACCTCGACTCTTGTATAATCACTTGCTTGCTTTTCTTGATAGTTTTTTAGTTACAGTACTTCATTTTGATGTTCCAATTGGCTCACGTTTGGTCTGCGGGAGCCCGATCACACGAGCTTCTTTATCCTTTTCACGTGCCCTCACTGATGCGTGAGCGCTTCTTTGCTTTCTGGCGCAAGACATCCACAACTCACTCTGCTTACTCTGACCTGTATATAGGATCACGTTACCTGACCAGACCAGGTCTGAATGCTCAGTAGTTTACAGCTACCAGACGATTTTATGAGAAGGAGCTTTATTGTGAGCCAGCAAGCAAGGACAAGCATCTAGTCGACCTTTATTAGGGGAAGTCATGCACAGACATCAAGGTAGACTTTGTCATTGCTTCTATAGGCGGTGATATGTCAGTAGTGCTTATGCAGTCAGGAAACAAACACACACCACATACTCAAAAATGGTGGGAAATCTCCACCCCTGGTGATTAATCAAAATCTCTGTTTAACAAAATCATGGTATCTGTTCATGTCAGTTAGTATAACTAGATAGTCCATTGTGTGTATGTACTATTAATAGAGACATTGCATAACATTTTTTGGTAAGCGTTTTCCTGTAATTTGGGGGAAGGCCTCTGAGTGTCTGGATGGTTAGAATACCAGTAGAGATATTTTTATATATTGAAAGACTGTTAGATCTAGTTTTTGGCCTGTCTTTACAAAAACCTCTTTGAGTCCTTAGTTGATATTTGGAGCAACAGAGCTGGTTTGCCCGCATGCTTTACTCACAGATGAGGAAACAGGCTCTTTTGCCCAGTAACGTTTTTTTGTAGCAAAAGGAACTGGTTTCAAAGCATCCTTTGGTGTATGCCATGTCTTTTCATTTTCAATGTGGAGCATTTCCTCAGTGTTTTTTTAAATCTTTATTGTATTTTTTTTCCATGGCCATTTCGTCCCCTTATGCCCCTGTCCCCCCACAGTCACCACACGGCTGTCCATGTCCGTGAGTCCTCTTTCCTTTTTGCTCAGTCCCTCTGCCCCTACTCAGTTTTTCTTCGATTTTCCTTATCTTGATACTTTTGAAGATTACAGGCCTGATTTTGCAAATGTATGTTAGTTGGCTTTGTCCGATATACTTCGTGATTAGGGTCAGGTTGTATCTTTCACAGGAATATCACAGAAATCACCTATTCTCATATGATCTTGATTTGTCTAATAACTGGTGATATTACCTTCGACCACTTGATTGAGGGGATGCTGCAAGACTTCACTGTAAAGTTACTCTTTCTCTCTCTCTAATCACTAAGTACTTGGTGGAGAGGTATTTTAAGACTATTAAATACATACGCTGTTTCTTACCAAACATTCTCTCTCTCTATTTATTTATATTAGTATGTATTCATGAGTCCCATTCGTGGGGGGTTTTGGGGTTTTTTTTGTTTGTTTGTTTGTTTTAGATTTTCTTATTTATTTTTAGAGAGAGGGCAAGGGAGGGATGAAAGAGAGAGAGAGGAACATTAATGTGCAAGAGAAACATTGATCACTTGTCTCCTGAGGACCTGGCCCACAACCAAGGCACGTGCCCTGACCAGGAATTGAACCAGCAACTTTTGGGTTTGCAGTAAGATGCCCAGCCCACTGAACCACATCAGTCAGGGCCCATTATTCTTGTGCTTAAATTGTTCTAGGTTTGACACGTGAGAGGCCCTTCAAAGCTGTCATCTTAGCCCTGGCTGGCATAGCTCAGTGGATAGAGCACGGGCCTGCGAACCAAGCAATCGTGGTTCGATTCCTAGTCAGGGCACATGACTGGGTTGCACAAGAGGCAACCATACATTGATATTTCTCTCCCTCTCTCCTTCCCTTCCCCTCTAAAGATAAATAAAAAAATGTTTTTTTTAAAAAAGCTGTCATCTTTGTTGTTTTCTCATATCCTCATTATTCTTTGAGTATTTCCTTCTTCTTTCAGACACAAGATGTTTGGGCTATATCTTGGATGTTTTCCCTTCCCCAGCCCTGAAGTCAACCATTTCTATAAGAATCCTGCTTTCTTTTTCATAGTGTTTAGAAGTACGATACCAGGTGTCCTTGTTGCTACTGGGTATGTCACTAACGCCAGGCCCCCTCGGTGGATCTGTCTAAGGACAGTTACTGAGAGTTACTGAAATCCATGCATTTCCCGTGATCTCTGCAGTTGCAGTCCAGCACCACAGGATTCTCTCTCGTTTTCTCCCTTTGCATATATGAAGCTTCCGTCTAACAAACCTGATTCCCATCCTAAAAATATTTACTTATTTGATCACTCACCTGGATGAAACCATTCTCTTGCTGCTGCCACTGCTGCCGCCACCACCCAACTCTGCATAATTGCCCTCCTTTACCTCATTCGGGCTTCACACTCTGCTGGACCACAGTGGCCTTCCTCCCACTCCTTGTTAGGGCAGACATAATATGCCTTACTTTAAAATGCATGGCCTTTAATTCAGGTCATGGCCTTTCTGGTGTCTCAGCTGCGTTCCTCAATCAGAATTTCAAAGTCCTCTCATTAGACCTTAAGTGTCTCTGTGGCACTCTCAGTTCCATAGCAGCCGCTCTCCAGGGAATACGGAGTGTCGCTCTGTGCGTGTGCACCCCAGCCTTCGGCCAACAGCTCACTGGTGACCCCCACATAGACTGCTGCCCCTCTCTAGCCCCTTCCATCCTACACACCTTCCATCTTTCCGGTGCCTTGGCCCTCCGCTATTTTCACTTGCCCCAAACTCTGATCTGGTCTCAGCTCAGCAGAGCCTTCCCGCACTGCTTAGGCTACAGCGCATTGTGCCAGAGGTGGGGATTGACGCCCGTGGTGAGAGACGGGGCCATCATGGGGCTCGGCTCACGAGTTTCCCTTCTCGTAGTTACTGCCTTCTAGTGCTGCCTGTGCATGCCTGGAAGTAGTCGCCTCGTGTGGTCATCCACTTTTATGGTGGCGTGCAGCGGGAGGGCTAGTTCAGCACCAGTTACTCTGTTACAACTAGAAGGGGAAGTCCCTTTTTTCACTCTTAAATACTGACCTGGTGAATTTTCCTCTCCTTTAATTCTCATTAAAATGAGGAGGAAACTGGGGAACTACGGAATTTTCATGCAGCTTAATTGTTTAGTTCTGAATTCTAAGATATTCTTTATTGTTAAAATACTAGTATATAAAATGAAGGTAATGAACTAGGTAGTTTTGTTTTTCAATGTTTATACAAAAATACCAGCGGCCTCTTTTTAAATCATTCTACTGGTCCCTGAAACTCCAAAATATGGGACCGTCCACATAGGAGCACTCTGACTCCTAACCAGAAAATCAAGTTGCATTGCAAGACTACTTTCTGTACCACAGAGTACATACAGAAATGTTAAATAATCATAATTAGGCTGGAGAAAGAGCTTTTGCTGACACAGTTGCGGCCTTGGCCTGAACCCTTTTCTCCCTCTTTACCTTGTTCGACTGCTGTGTAGGCTGCTGTTCCCAACTGCAGGTGTTTGTCACATGTAACAGTGCTTCATGCTCATTAGGTGCTTGGGGAAAATTTGTTGAGATGTCTATTACATTGTTCAGAACACGGAGGGCAGGTTGATTTTTTTAAAAAAATATTTATTTTAGAGAGCAGGAAAGGGAGGGAAAAAGAGAGGGAGAGAAACATCGGTGTGAGAGAAACATGGACTGGTTGCCTCTCGCACACTCCCAACCAGGGACCTGGCCTGCAACCCAAGCATGTACCCCAGTTGGGAATTGAACTTCTGAGCCACACCAGCCAGGGCGAGGGCAGTTTTAAAAATGTTATTTTGCCTGGCTGGTGTGGCTCAGTGGATGGAGCGTGGGCCTGCAAACCAAAGGATCGAGGTTCGATTCCCAGTCAGGGCACGTGCCTGGGTTGCAGGCCAGTTCCCAGCTGGGGACACACGAGAGGCAACCACACATTGATATTTCTCTCCCTCTCTCCTTCCCTTCCCCTCTAAAGATAAATACATAAACATTTTTTAAAATAAAATAAAAATGTTATTTTGCTGTTCCTACACCTGCCCAAAGCCTTTTTCCCCACTGTATTTACCTTAGCCTGAGGGGAATATTTTAGGATTTCCCCTCTTTCAGATTTCTAGGCCCTTTCTTTCTGAGCCATTAGGGCAGAAAAGGAAAATCAGTTTTAAAGTGAAGCCCACAGACCTCCCCAACCCTTCACCAACCCAACCACCCAGTTCAGCCAGACCGTTGAGTCTCAGGGGGCGGTGAAGAAGATGGGCTCCTTAAGTGAGGCCTATGTTGCAGCCAGTCACTCAGGTAATGAGGTTGTAGGCAAACAGCCCTACCAAAACAGAAGGAAGAACACATTAATTCACACAACCACCCACAAACCAGTCTCTGAGGTTACAAGAACTGCCTTTTGGAGAGACTTCTAGTTGCAAGGCCTTTGCCGCAATGACACCTAACGGTGGCAAGTGGACAGGTTCTTCATGCCCGTAAATTGAACATCTTTGGTGATGTTACACACCCAGTTTCAACTTCCAAATGAAAACATACTTTGAAGACAGCTGCACCGGTCCAGTGTCCAACACTGAGCATTGGGATTTTCCTTCAACCACGATTTCTCTAAGATCACCCTCATTGTCATTAAAGGGACTACATTGAGTCCAGTGTTAATTTTGCCTATTCATTTGCGTAAACCCACCAAGAGCAGCCATGGACCATACATGATAAAGCCTTAAGTCCACTTTGCTGGAACTCACACAGGGAACCCTTAGACTGACTTCTCAGTCTGCCCCTCGGGGCACAGAAGCTGAGCCACACGTCTGCCACCTGGCTTCACCTGGTACCAGTCGTCTCACTCAAGTCCTTGAGCCTCCATTGTGCCTACAGTTTCCTTTTTTAGCTCTTTCAGGAAAGCAACCTTTGTTCCTTCCCTGGAAAGACTGCCCGAACTATACCGCTGACCAAGGTACCAGGCTTTTTTTTACTTGTGGGCTTTCACTAGCTTCGCAAGTCAGTCCCAGTTCCTCAGGGCTTTCTGGTGACGACCAGAACCCAGATGTGCCTCCTTCAGGCGCAACATTCCACCCAAAATCTCAGTTAACAAAACCACCATTAGTGACTGGTTGTATTGGTTTTATGCAAAGAAACTTTATGTCACCACTTTCTCCTTCAGAATTCCCAGTTCTGCAGGGGTCAGGTAGGGAGAACAATACCAAGTGTGAAGGCAAATCTTTGTCCTTCCAGGAGCCACCAAAACTGCATTCTCATGTCTTGAACTTTCCTGTTCACTTTCCTGCACAGTGTGAGGTTTTAGCTTTCCCTGGGAAACCTCAGTTGCTTTTCGCAGCAGATACTGTGCAAAATTCCAAGAACAGAGATCCAGAAGAACACACAGGTAGAGGCGTTCTCTGTGCCGGTGTGTCCACTGGCACCTGTCAGAGATGTCCCCCCTTGCCTTGGTCTGAAGCACTCAACAGCCCGAAATGACCGTTCCTGGGTCCTGGGTGGCAAAGGCATTCTCCCCAACCTGTACAGGCGACCTTTCCTAGGTCTTCTGATGGAGAGGATTTCTGATCAGGAACAGAGGAAAATTCACGTAATTCATATCTCATTCCCATAAAATCAGAAAGCAGGTAGCTGAGGTTTCCTTTCCTTCAGGTTTAAAATTTTCACAACCTTTGTACATACATCTTTACCCATCCATATTTAGCCATAATACACTTTAAATCCTTGTTCTTTTTCATACTGGGAAGGACTGCAGTCAAACTCAGTATCTGGCAGTTAAAGTCCCCAGCACATGCATCTTGCACTAAAAGTCCCTAGACTCGCAGGGACATCCTGCAGCCTTGTGAAGCTTAGATTCTGCAGACACCCTACAACTGAGATGGTCACCCTTGAACCCCAGTTCATGACCTTCAAAACCAGAGCTGTCCCTTTCAGAACTAGTTGCACAGAGAACCTGACGGGTGCAGTGCCCACAGAGCAGCAACACACAGCATACAACCTGAGGAGCATGCTTAGTCCACCACCTTGCCCAGTCCCAAGATGGTGGAACTCTCACATGACCCATTATCCAAGATGGCAACGCCCATGCACACTAGGTCTTCCAAGATGGCAGTGCCCATGTACACCCCATCCTCCACTTTACCCAAAATGGCGGCACACCCACATGGCTTGCTGTCTAGTCCCCAACATGCATGTGGGCTCAGCATACAGAGCCTAGGGGTTCCCTTCCTCCCCAAACCTGCTCCTTTACACCATTCTGGCATTCTTGGCAACCAAAGCCTTGAGCTGGGGTGCAGGGCAGTTCCCTGAGACTGGGAAGTCCCCACAGCCATGCTTCAGGGGTCCGTCTGCCCCAGGTGGCTGGAATCTGAGTACAGGTTCCTTTGGTCCCATCTGGGCTCACCAAGTCTGTAAGCGAGCAGACAGGAGAAACCTGGAAGCAGCATATGCACCAAACTATTTTCCACAACTCCATTATTCCAAAACAGCACTCAGAAACAAATTCTTAGCCAACTCATTTTACTTCTCCAATCCCTTCCCAGATTACATTTCCACTTTACCTTCCAGGCAGGGTTATGCTGATGCCCTCACAAAGGGTGCAGAGAAATTCTCAGAAATGGGGAAAATTCCCCAGTCTCACTCTGCCACTCCTGAGGGGGTGGGGTCTGCCCCACGCAATCAGCCACGCACTGGGCTCCCTCACCCCTCTGGCTCTTCTACTGTATGGGTTTTTTTGCTTGCCACTGATAGGAACTGGCTCTCAATGCCAGAGTTTGGTAAAAAGGAAAGGAACTATTTATTCAGAAGTTGTACAGGTTTAAAGTAATGGCTTAATGTTGCCATTAAATCCCAAAATCCCTTTAAAACACCCACAAACACACACACACAGTCCTGCCTCCTGTTGCCAAACCAGGCCAGTCAGGGATACTGTAAATCAGGAAAAGAAATAGAAGTCCATAGCTCTCGTTCTTAATCCACAACCTCATCCTCGTGGTGGGCCGTGGGAGTCCTGTGTCCTTTCAAACAGCTGAGAGTGAGCTCCGGTTGGCTGCTGCATCTCGCTGTCCTGCTCTCTGGGCAGCATAGTCCAGAGAGACCCCTCTCTGCTCCCCAAACCGTGCGGTTAAGCTCCAACTTGGCTGCCAGGCCTGGGTTTTAATCCTGGTGCAGATCTTCCTGTGTAACCCCACACAGGGGTTACACCTGTCTAATAATTCCAACTCCTCCCACACTGGGCCACACCTGCCAGTAGTCTGGTTTCTTCTGCCTGTCTCGGCTGCCTTTGTTAGTCTGGGCAAGCGCAAGAAGCTGCCTGTGAGCTGCTCTGGCAGGCTCAGGAAGCCCCTCCGGCTACATCACATCACGGGTTAGAGTCATGCCTGCGCCCCTGGCTCCGAGCCCAGGCACAGCTTTTTAACTTTATTAAAATCTGGCCGAGTTCTTCAGATATGCAAAATAGCTCTCAACGGCCCTGCTCCACTTTCTTCCTCCCCTGAGTGATAGCTGTGGGGGTTTTCCCCATTTGGGGGACCTTCAGCTCAGCACCCTGTTACAGTATCTCCAAGCTGCTGCCCACAGTGGCCGCACGAATCTGCATTCTCACCAACAGGGCAAAAGGGTTGCCCCTTCTCCACATCTTTTTGGTTCTTAGGGATTTTCATCTCTGCTTAAGTCGTTTGTGTGTTCTCACATGCTGTCTGCTGTATCCATTGGGGCCTTAGCATACTGGTCATAGCTGTTTTAAAGTCCGGTTCTGATAATTCCAACATTCCTGCCATATCCACATTTGGTTTTGATGCTTGCTCTATCTCTTCAAACTATTGATTTTTCAGTTCGTTCAGCTTTTTAAAAAATATTTTATTTATTTATCTTTAGAGGGAGAGAAACATCAATGTATGGTTGCCTCTTGTGTGTCCCCCGCTGGGAACTGGCCGGCAACCCAGGCATGTGCTCTGACTGGGAATCGAACCGCGATCCTTTGGTTCACAGGCCCGCACTCAATCCACTGAGCTACACCAGCCAGGGCCAGGGCCAGTTTGTTCAACTTTTTGTTCTGTTAAGGCAGAATGGCAGCCTCCAAACTGTACATGTCGGACTAGAGACTAGAAGTCTGCACTTATTTTTTTAAAGGATATTTTCCTACATACAAAATTCTGGGTTGACACTTTTTTCCTTTTCAACATTTTAAAGATCTTCTTCCATTGTTTTCTGACTTCTGTTATTTCTGGTAAGTCAGCTTTCATTGGCATATATCTGTGTGCCCTTGTATCAAATGTGTTTTTTCTAGCTGCCTTCAAAATTTTTACTTTATCTTTGGATTTGGACATTTTTCACTATAATCTGTCTAGCTGTGTGTTCTTTGTATTTATCCTCTTGGGATTCCTTGAGTTTCTTGGATCTGTGCATTGTTGTCTTTAACCAAATTTGGAAAGATTAGGCTATTATTTCTTCAAATACAATTTCTGCCTGATTTTTTTTTTTAACTTCTGGTACTCCAGTTACATAGTAGTCTAACTGAGACCTGATTTAGTACAGCAGAATGTATGTAACTTATATGTAAAATCAGTATAAATACATAATATGGGTATATTTACACATAGATAGTACGCACACTAAACATTTTACAAACGGGATACAGTATCAGGTAAGTTTGGAAAGGACTGCTTTCAGAAAAGCCCCAAGATTTCAGGGATCCTTGACTGCGTTTGCCCACCCAGCACACCTGAGTGCCTTTCACTGGGTACTGCACCTGCACGCCTTTGTCTTCCCTGTTCAGTGATGGACTCCTGAAGGGTAAAGCTCTGCCGTGGCTTTGCCTGCCTGCCTGCCTGCCTTCCTTTTTTTATCCTTACCTGAGGACATGTTTATTGCTTTTTAGATAGAGAGAAACATCAGTCGGTTGTGTCCTATAGGCACCCGGACTGAGATCGAATCTGCAGCCTTGTGGCGTACAGAGTACACCTTGTGGTACATGCTCCAACTAGTCGAGCCACATGGCCAGGGCAGGCTTTGCTATAAAAATATAAAGACGGCGGCTCTCAGATTGATTTTTTAATCCAAAAATATTGGCTGCGAGAGGCAAAGTATAAAACTGAAGTTAGTAAAAATAGGAATAAAAGCAGTGAAGAAATACATATGAAACAAAAAATACGATACAAAAGAAAGCTCTTTGTATTTGACAAATAGAATTTTTGATAGAAAACATATGGGACACGTCACAGCTGGTGTGCCTTGGTTAGGCATTGTCTTGAAGATAGAAAGATCACAGGTTCAATTCCCAGTCAGGGCACATGCCCGGGTTGCAGGTTCAGTCCTCAGTCAGAGTGCATATGACAGGCATGCAGTCTCATGTCTCATCCAGGCATCATGTTTCTCTCACACTGTTGTTTCTCTCCCTCTTCCGCCTTCCCTTCCCCTCTAAATAAATAAACAAATATTAAAATATTTGTAAAGGATGAAAGTGAAAATAGCATTCAGTGTTTGTTTTGCAGTGAGCCATTTTACTTTGTTTAATCTTTATTGTATTTTTTTCCCATTACCATTTAGTGTCCTTATACCCCCTACCTCCAGCAGTCACCGCATTGTCATCCTTGCCCATGAGTCCTTTTTCCTTTCTGAATGAGCTGTTTGAGAGGCAGCATGCCCCTGAGCAGTGAGGGTGACACAGCTTTTACTATGTATTAGTGTTAGTTTAAATTTCATGTGTTCTTGCCCTGGCTGGTGTGGCTCAGTGGATTCAGTGCCAGCCTGCAAACCAGAGGGTCACCGGTTTGATTCCCAGTGGGGCACATGCCTGGCTTGCGGGCTGGATCCCCAGTGGGTGGTGCCCTGGGTGTGTTTCCCTCTTTTTCTCCCTCCTTTCACCTCTCTCTAAAAAAATAAATAAGTAAAATCTTTAAAAAAATTTTATTTCTTTAGTATGATTGATTTAGTAGGCCATATTTTGGTTCTGGGAACAAAGTTTTTCCATATAAATGAATGGTAATCGTTCCTTCCCTTTATGCCATTTCAGCTTACGGCAGTTCTCATAGACACTACTTTCGAATAGTGAGGGAAACCTGTACCTGTGGGACAGGCAGTGAGGGTGGCAACGTGCAGTCTCATTCTGAGACTGGAGAAATCGCGCAGTGCCCAACAGGCCCTGAGTTGTTTAATTCTAACTGATAGATGAATGGGTAGTTTGTCTTTTCGTCTAGGAGTGCCCTCAAAAATGCTGTTGGGACTCTAAAGATGCCATGAAGCAAGAAAGTTTGGCAGCCTCTTTGATGACGATAAGGAACAACTAAATGCTAAAAAAAATGTTTGAAAACTTAGATGGAATGGATAAATTCATAGGAAAATGATAGGATAGGCATCTTGAATACTTCATGTAAAACAGTGGAATGCTAGTTAAAGTTCTTCATTCACCCAAATCCCATAACTGGTTTGACAGCACAGGTGAGAGCTACCAGCTCCTTAAGGAACAACTAATTTCTTATCCAACATGACACAGAAAATGAAGAGTTAAAAACTGCCTAACTCTTTATGCTGCTAGTAGAATCTTGATTGCAAACTCCTATAAATTCAAGAGGAGACATTTTAAAGCCATTTCCCTTATTAATGTAGATTAAAGGACCCTAGCTGAAATATTAGCTTTCTGACTCCAAGATGCACTGATGGAGTGATGCATTATGATCAGATGAAGTTAAGTTCAGAAATCCAAAGACAGTTCACCTTTAAAACTATGAATCAATGTAATTCATCATCTTAACAGTTGAGAGAAAGAAAATACATTTTTCTGATCTGATGCAAAAAAACAGTTTATAAATTTCAGTAATTGTTTATGATATAAATTCTCAACAAAGTATATATAAGGGAGCTTTATTGAGTATTTGTGTATTGGGTTTTTGGAAACTTCTTGTTACAGACCTTTTCAAAATCATAAAAGCAGGGTGATGCTGTCCTAGACCTGACATGTCCTCATTGCTGGGCTTCGACAGCTACCAGCGTCCGGCGGCTCCTTTTAACCTGTGCAGGCGCTCACACGCGGGTGCAAGAGCGCACACGTGCATTCCCCCACCGCACCAGATTATTTCGAGGCAAATTCCAGACAGCGTGCCTTTTTTAGCAGTATTCATTATGTAGCTTTTTTCTCTATAACCATTAACATTCTTAAAAAACCCACTTATTTCTTAATATTTTTAACAGCTAGCCAGAGTTGGAACTGTGCTCATTGACTCATAACGGTGGATTCAAAGTTCACATACCTAATTTGGCTATTATTCCTCATTTTTCTCTGTTAATTATAACGGCTCCTCTCATTCTTTCTTTTATTTTTCTAAATTTATGTAATTAAGAAGCCAAGTCATTGTCCTGTGGAAGTTTCCACATTCTAGATTTGGCTGACTGTGTCTCTGTCCTCGTATTTCCTTTAAACAGGTAGTTGCTTAATTAGATTCTGGCATGTATTTGAGGGAGTCACAGTCACTGCATAATGTTGGTGTGTAACATCTTAATTCTTCATATCAGGAGGCACGTGATGTTTGGCTATTTTCATTTTGTCAAGACTGATTAGTGGGTCTGTGTCCCCAGCAGATGCAGCCAGTGAGTGTGTGCCACAAGATAAAAAAGGTTGAAAATCTCTGGCCTAGGTCATTATTTTATTAGGGAGTAGCAAAATGGTGATATTCTACCTTACCATTTCTTTTTTAGCTTGTTAGTTTATTAGTTTATTATTATTAAAAGAGACATAGTCCCTCATCAATCCTTCGATTACCCTGAGTTACAGTTTATATAGGAAAGTCAAAATAAATGCTTGGTTCTGTCTAGAAGAGCACGTCCTTAGTTAGCCCGAAGTGAACGTAACACTTCATAGAGAGCCTTTAGGTAGGTTTAATATCTAAAGCAAGACAAGGATGCCTACTATTATTGTTACTGTTTAACACGTTACCGGAAGTCATTGTCAAAAATATAGGGAAAAAAATAAAAGGTACAAAAATTGTAAAGAAAGAGAATAGAAATGTCATTATGTATAGACTGTGTACTCATTTATCTTGAATACAAAGAACTCATGGGAAAAAAACTTTAATAAAAGAAATAATCATGACATGATCATTTACTCTTATGAGAATGTTACTACTCCTGAAGTTTATCACTAAATTCCAGGTCAGCTGTCAGAATTTTAGCTGTATATTTTTCGAGGAACTTTATAAACTTATCCTAAATGATGTGTGGAAGAATAAATAAGTTTGTGAATAGCTAAGGCAGCCTTAAAAAAGGAGAATAAAGGGGAACTTTCCCCACAAATATTAAGACATGTACTGCACAGCCATAGAAATACGGCGTGGTGTGGTGGAAGACCAGACAAATAGATCCAACATCCTAGAGAGTTTAGAGAGAGTAGAGAGAGACCGAAAGCTATATGCAGCTTACAGCGGTTACTCCACAGTCAATAAATGAAAGTTAGCTATTCTAGTAGGTGGTGCTGGAGCAAATAAAGCTCATTATATAGAGAGAAATAAAACTGTCTCTATTCTATGTCATATACAAAGGTAGACTCTAGATGAATAAAACATGTAAATGTGGAAGATAAAACCAAGAGGCTAATAGAAGAAAATGAAAAATGTTTTTGTGATCTGTTTCGGAGAGAATCTGAAAACCTCAAAGCCCAGATCAGTGTGGGGGGTGTATGTGAATTTAATTGAATCAAGATAGGGAGTCCCAGCCCTGGCTGGTGTAGCTCAGTGGATCTAGCGCAGGCCTGCGAACCAAACAACCGCGGTTCGATTCCCAGTCAGGGCACATGCCTGGGCTGCAGGCCAGTTCCCAGCAGGGGACATATGAGAAGCAACCATACATTGATATTTCTCTCCCTCTCTCCTTCCCTTCCCCTCTAAAGATAAATAAATAAAATCTAAAAAAAAAAAAATACAGAGTCCTATTTAACAAAGAGCCCCATGGACAAAGTTAATACATACAGGTGACAAATGGGAGACAGTATTTACAATGTTTAATATTGCCAAGTGATTAATATCTTCTAGACTACATTATACAGGGAAGCAATACAAAGAAAGCAATCCCAGCAGAAAAATGGGCAAAGGATGTAAACATGCTATTTATAGAAAAAGGAGCCCCCCTCCAAACAGGAAGCATATGAAGAGTTGCTCAAACATAGTGGCAATCGGGGAAATGCAAGTTAAAACAGTAAGACATCATTTCATATGTGTTAGGCTGACACATCTTGGAAAACCAGATAACACCAAGTGTTGGTGGAGATTCAGGGCTATAGAAACCCTCGCACACTGGTGGGTGTAATAGCCACTCTGGACAGTAGCATGGCACTGAGAATAAGGACTTTGCATGTATATGACTCAGCAGTTCTGCCCTTGAGCTGATATGCCAAAGAAAGCCTCAGACAGACTCATAAGAGAACATCTACAAGGATGTTCCTTCAGCATCCTTCGTAATAGAAAGGCATGGGATAGAACCCAGCTGTTGGGTCTAGGGACAGCAGAGAGAGGAGGTGGTTTGGATACAGGCCATGGCGTATCGTGTAGCAGTTAGAAGCAGCAAAGCACATGTACACACACTCATCCACACATGGATGATGTTACAGAAGTGAAAAAGTGAAGAATAGAATGTGATACATGTAACAGGGTTGTACACATTAAAAATACACACACTGAAAAACATTTTGCAAGAACCTACAAATAAAAGGCACACAATGAGCGCATTAGAGTGGTTGCCTATGAGGGCACAGGAACAAAGGGCAAGGGAAATTGAAAGGTTTTCATGAATACCCATCGCATTTCACGGGATTACGGGGATTTACTCGAAATACGATCCGTAGATGAAAGCAAACGGAAGGACTGAGCACACCCCTGTCGACCCATCAACCTTGTGAAATTCTTACTCTCGTCAGGCTGTTCTGTGAGCCACACGTGTTGTATGACCATCAGACATAGCGACCAAGGGAGGAGATCCCTGTCAGTTTGTATGTTGATCGTCAGTGTTTAATTTCTTTTTTAAATTAGTTAAGCCCTGGCCCGTGTGGCTCATTTGGTTGGAGCATCGTCCAACCAAGGGTTGCACCTAAGGGTTGTAGGTTCACTTCCCAGTCAGGGCACATGCCTGGGTTGCGGGTTTGATCTGCAGTCCAGGCGCGTGTGATCCCTGGTCTGGGCATGTAGGGAGGGCAGCCAGTCTGTGATTCTCACGTCGATGTTTCTTTTTCTTCCCTTCCTTCTCTCTGTAAAAGTCAATGAAAAAATGTCCTTGGATTAGGACAAATAGGTTAGTTAAAATTTACATAGAAACATAAGTTCTAGTATTTCCTTGCATCCTAGTTAGACGTCTTGCCTTCTGGGCGTATGTACGTACCACTGCGAAGAACAGGAGTCCAGAGCACTTGTTTAGAGGAAGTGATTTGAGCTCTTAAGATAAATCTTAAGAATTCACAAAATTTAAAATTGTTTCCATAAAATTTGTGTTTTACTATAAAATGTGATTCCCCCAAATCTTTGGGGGAAAGTACCACTCCAGTAATGCGTGCCTCCAAAGACTCGCTCCTACGCATCGGGTGTGAGAATCAGACTCTTAAGCTGACTTCACTCACCAGGGAGCTCAGGTCTGTGGGAGTACCTGCCTCCTTTCTTCAGCGCGGAGGCACTTCGCTGTCAGTGCTTCTCGCATGGATGCCAGTTTGAAATATTCTGTTATGAAATATACAGCTATTTTATGACGCTCTGAATTTGTTTTTCTTTAACTTTGCAGAGACTGTGCAGTTGATCCAACTTGTGTTTTGTGCATGGAGTGTTTTCTGGGAAGTATCCACAGAGACCACCGATACAGGGTTAGTCGTGTCCAGATCATAATCATGTGCGGTACTGAATTTCATACTGGATATTTTTTTCTGCTTTTTTAAAGTTCCGAGATTTAACACTAAAACGGGGGAGGGTGGCTTAAGAAGCGTTTTATTTACACACCATTAAACATACAACGGCAGTGCAGAAATGAATTATGAATCTAGGCTTCCTGAACACGTGGCGTAAGAAAAGACAAACCCGGATATCAGCTGCTCCATACTGGTTTTCAGCTAGTCTGTGTTGCTGTTTTTTACTGTTTATGAGCTTTAGAACTTGAGGCTTGTGATGGGGGTTATCAAAAAGAAGATGGAGTCGAGAGTTGAAAGTGTGAGAGGGAGGCTCCTGAGGGGGCCGGATGGGTGAGACAAGGAGGAAGGAAAGCGACTGGGCTACAGATTTAAGAAATGGCCTATTTGTTGGTCATCTCCTGCAAAGCATTTGTCATTACTTAATATTAAAGAGGCCTCTACTATAGTGTAAAAGAGGGCCCAGCCTCAGAACACAAGACCCACCAATTTTATTTTATTTTTCCTGCTATAATGCGGTCAGTTCTTTTCCAAAAATCAGATATGTTTGCATTTAAGTCAGGGGTACAGACAAAGGCAGGTTATTGCTAAGCCTGCCTTGGTTCCTCTACTAGAAATTGAAAACAGAGCCACGAACAGTCGAAAGTCAGGGAGCTGTTAGTAGCTGGGACTTTTTCCACCCTAAGTGTCGTCAAATAAAATGGTAGAGAAGGAATATTGCAGTCTTATTTCAGGAGCCCTGCTGCGTCAGGGCTTTGCCTCCTGTTTGTTTTTGTTCACAGTACCCAAGTACTGATAATAACTAAAAACAGCTACAGGACTGAACTCCCTAAATCAGTAAGAGAACGCAGTTTCCCTGAAGCCGTTCTGCCCGTCCTTGGTGCCGAGAGCAAGCATGGAGTCTGAAGGGCAGGGGTGTCATGCTCCAAATGCCCGCCTGCCCGTGTTTCTTGACATACATCTTTGCAGCCTCTGAGAATAACTGTCGTTTGTGGTTTTACTTAATTATTTGTAATATAACACATAGATACTGAGGGCTGATGAAAATACATAGTTAATAACCATTTCTACACTCACATAGAATTTTTTAAAAGCAGAATTTCTAGTCTGCCAATGATTAAAAGTTTTTCTCTTGCCAGATTCCTTGAATCATTTCCATATCTTAAGGAAATATGAATAATTCTTAAACCCCGCCACAGGTGGTCAGAAGTTTTTTATGACCAGGAAGTCCACTTTTATATTTCCTGAGCTTCCTTTCTTTTCAAAGAAGGCTGTTTTGGGGCTGTGAGAAAAGAAAAGTAAACCGTGTAGTTTTCGTTACTCACTTTCTGTAGCACACATGCGGCACTCCACCGGGACTCTCAGGGGACCGTCAGAGGGATCTCTGTACGTCCTGCGTCTGGAATAATTACGCTGGAACCTGGCAGCATAGAGCCCTGCATTGTACCAGTTTAGGCAAAATCCAGCCCCAAAACCCTTGTCATTCTCCTAATTAAGGAAGTTATGTAGGTCGACATAGTTTTTATCTCTTTAAAATATCTGTAGTTTACTAGTTCGCTACAAGGTAGCTAATTTTATTTTGAAATCACTTAAATGAGTTTATAGGCTTACTTAAAATAAGCTTTAAAACATTGAAAGGTTTGGTATTTTATTTAATTTTATCCCTCCAAATAAATTTAAACGCTTTAGCAATGTTATTTCCTTAGTACTTGCTATTCTTATTTGTAATCTGATAGTCCTCAGTAAATACTTACTGACAAGATGCTGTACAAATTTTTTTCAAGATGACAACGTCAGGAGGTGGAGGTTTCTGTGACTGTGGTGACACTGAAGCTTGGAAAGAGGGTCCTTACTGTGAAAAACATGAACTTAACACCTCTGAAACGGAGGAGGAAGAGGTAAAGTCATGTTCAAAGTTGTTCGTAAGGAAATACTGTTTTAGCCATGAGTTTAGAATATTTTGAGATGTAGCCTCAATCCACTGAGCCACACCAGCCAGGGCTAGTCAGTAGTTTCATTTAATTTTTTATTGATTGATTGATTTTAGAGAAAGAGAGGGAGAGAGAGAGAGAGAGACAGGGATTTGTTGTTCCACTTAGTTATGCATTCTCTGGTTGATTCTTGTGCGTGCCCTGACCTGGGGTCAAATCCACCGCAACCAAGGCACGTTGGGACAGCGCTCTGACCAGCTCAGCTGCCCTGCTAGGGCAAGTTCTCATTTGTTACTGAAGGGATTGGTTTTCCTATATGTGTAGACCAGTTAACTTGCTTGTTTTTGTGTATTTGAGTTGTATCTGAGACTTTGTAGGCCAGATGCCTTTCTTTTCCATGGCCATACATGGCCGCCAATCCTAACCATCTGGTAAGTCAGTGACTTTGCATATGTTGTGCAACCAGTGTGGCGATGATAGCTTAGGACAAGTTATACTCATTGCAGTTGTGAATGTGCTTTTCTAAATTGTTGTTGATCCTGCATCGCTTTACTCAAAATATTTATAATGGTGTATTTATAACTAAATAAATACATAAATCTCTACTGCTGCTAGTAACAATTTGATGTTTGATTCAAGATCCTTATTTCAGCCCTGGTTGGTGTGGCTCAGTAGACTGTGTGGTGGCCTGCGAAGCAAAGAGTTACTGGTTCGATTCCCAGTCAGGGAACATGCCTGGGTTCTGGGCCAGATCCCCAGTGTGGGGCATGGAAAAGGCAACCACACATTGATGTTCCTCTCCCCCTCTTTCTTCCCTTCCTCTCTCTCTAAAAATTAATAAACAGAATCCTTAAAAAATAAGTGAAAAAATCACATAATACTTATCATTAACTTTCTTAAAAAAAAAAAGATCCTTAAGCCCTGGCTGGTGTGGCTCAGCGGATTGGGTGCCAGCCTGGGAACCAAAGGGTAGCCAATTCAGTTCCCAGTGGGGTCACATGCCTGGGTTGTGGGCCAGAACCTCAGTTGGGAGCATGAGAGACAACCACACATTGATGTTTCCCTCCCTCCCTGTCTCCCTCCTTTCCGCTCTGTCTAAAAAATAAATAAATAAAATCTTTATTTAAAAAAAGATCCTACCCTGGCTGGTGTAGCTCAGTAGATTGAGCACAGGCCTGTGAAGCAAAGGGTTGCCGATTCGATTTCCAGTAGGGGCACATGCCTGGGTTGTGGTCCAGGTCCCCAGTGGGGGACTTATGAGAGGCAACCACACATTGATGTTTCTCTCCCACTCTTTCTTCTTCCCTTCCTCTCTCTCTAAAAATTAATAAACAGAATCCTTAAAAAAATAAGTGAAAAAATCACATAATACTTACCATTAACTTTCTTTTTTTAAAAAAAAAAAAGATCCTTAAGCCCTGGCTGGTGTGGCTCAGTGGATTGAGCACCAGCCTGCGAACCAGAGGGTCACAAGTTCAATTCCCAGTCAGGGCACACGCCTGAGTTGTGGGCCAGAACCTCAGTTGGAGGACACATGAGAGGCAACCACACATTGATATTTCTCTCCCACTCTTTCTCCTTCCCTTCTCTGTAAAAATAAATAATTTTTTTAAAAAAGATCCTTATTTCAGGTTATATTTTTAAATGGCAGAGAAGTGGATACATTCAGAGTACTTCTGCATTATTAGTAAGTCTGATGCAGATTTAGAGCCAAGTGTGCGTTAATAATCTTTCCTGGTTCTCATACCTTAGGGGTCTCAAATACTTTAACAGAATGACCAATACTTTATGGTATAGGATGTGTCTTTTAGACTGTGTTCCACAATGTTTTGGACAGATAAAATTTGTGCAAAATTATTCAGTGCTGTAGAAAACACGTATCTTGTGTTTTATTTGCTTTGTCCAATTGTTCTAGGATTTGCTACAGAGAGACACCAAATGTTCAGGGTTTCAGATTTCTTTACTCATATTAGACCAGCTTCATTTTTATCTCATATTATATATAAGGTGGAATTCTGTATGTAAAAAATAGAAACAAGACAAACGAAGATATATTTGAAAAAATAAAAGAATTTTTCTTGTAAAAGAAACTGAAAACTAATATAAAACATTAGGACTATAGAAGAAAATATTTGCAAATCAAAATCCGATAAGGGTCTAGTATACAAAATAATATCTTACAACAAAAACACTACACAGTTAAAAATGGGCAAAGGACTAACAGACATTTCTCTGAAGAAGACACATATGATCAACAGCCATGTGGGAACATGCCCAACATTATTAGTCATTAAGGAAATGTAAATCAAAGCTGTAATGAAGTTACCCTAGGCTGGCTGTAATAAAAAAAAGGAAAGTAAGTATTGGCGAGGATGTAAAAAAAGTGGAACCCCTTGTATATTGCTAGTGGAATGCAAAATTATTTCAACACTATGGAAAACTGTTTGGCTGTTCCTCATAATGTTAGGAATAGAATTGCCATATGAGCCTGTAATTTTATTCCTAGGTATATACTCAGAAGAACTAAAAACAAGTATTCAAATAACTACATGCACACATATGTGCAGAGCAGAACTATTCACAGTAGCCAAAAGATGGAAACAGCCAAAGTATCTATTGATGAATGGATAGACAAATTTTTGTATAAACATACAATGTAAAAATATTACTTGGCCATAGAAATGAGTAAAATACCAATACATTCTAAAACATGAATGAACCTCCATAATATTATGTTAAGTAAAATACTCCAGCTCGCATAGTGTATGATTCTATTCACATGAAATATCCGGAATACCCAGTATTGCAGGGGCAACACAGACCAGCCTAGAGGTTGCCAGAGGCTGGGGAAGGGGAGAAGAGGGAAAAACTGCTTAATGTGCGCCCTGAAGTCATGCTGGACACGTTTTGGGACTAGACAGAGATGGTAGTGGCACAAGTTACGAATGTATCAAATACTATTGTGTTGTTCACTTTAAAATGGTTAATTTTGTATTCTGTGACTTTCACCTCAGTAAAAACTTTAGGACTTCTGTTCCCTTTTAATTTTTGTTTTAAAGTAGGCTTAACATAGTTTTCTAAGAAAAATTATGAATCTGCCCGAAGTTACTCTGTTGGCTTCATCCTTACACATTATTAGCAGGGTAGCTGTCAGATGGTGCCAGCTCAGGCTGATCTCCTGAGTGTTAAGAATAGGACAACAGCATCCCTTGCCTGGCTGAAGTGACACGGCCCTGCCTAGAGAATGTAGTCGTGTATTCCGGAGACTTGACGGAGAATAAAGCCTCTGGGTTCTGCCATTTAATTCTTATTTAAGAACGCTGGAGAAACGAGGTCTTTGGGGGTAACACTAAGATAAAATGATAATATTGTATTTAGCATACTTGGTTCCCACTTAGAAAACCTAAACTGTTCTATGCTTGATGTAGGAGGAAGCTGTATAATATTTGGAATGTGCTCTTTTATGGTCATAGAGGGTTTTTTTGAACTTTTCTGATGGTGGTTATATATTCAGCTTCCATCTTAAGAAAAAGTTGGGGAAAAACTTGATGTCTGTAGGATAATGTTGAGAAGTTCCACGGGCCTCCTCAGCTGTGGCCTCTGGGACGGGGCACCTCTGCACTGTGCGGGCCAGGGGTCAGCAAACTGGCTCTTCAGGGCAAATCTCGTTTGCAGCCTGTTTCTGGTGCCACCCTCAGCCAACAATGGTGTGTATATTATACTTTTAAGTAGTTGAAAAATATTGATAGGATAGTATTTTGTGGCATGAAAATTAAAGTTCAAATTTCTGTGTCCATAAATGAATTTGTATTGCCACACAGCCACACTTAATTATTGATGTATAGTCTGTAGTTGCTTTTTTGCTACAATAGCAAAATTGAATAGTTGCAACAGAGAACCCTGTAGTATCTGACTCTTCCCAGAAAAGGTTTTCTGACCCCATTTATACTCGCCTACGCTATCAGAAAGAAGCATTTTGATTATGAAGCCTGGCTCCCACTCACTAAAGAGCATCTTCCACCCCTGTGACAACAATAGATTGAGACTGCTGGAACGGCCCTCTGCTGGCTGGGACCCACCACACGCTGCACCACGTGCTGTGCGGGGCCGCCTTTGCTGATCTCCACAAGAACCGCAGCAGACTTCTCGTAGGTCTCCGCATCAGGAAGTGTTACGTTTCTCTTGGGCTGAGCCTCGCAACGGATTGGGTTTTCTGCTCTTGAGGCTGCTGGAAAACAGAGCTAAACGTTTGCAAATAGAGCCTACCTGTGGTAGATGTGTGGAAATTTATGATCTGAATTTATAAATAGATGTTTTTATTTTACCTTCTTTATATGTCTAGTTTTAAATTCTGTTTCATTATACTGGATGTAGTCTTCAGTTTTTGCAAATCCTTTTTGGAACAGAATTTAATTCAATAACAAATGTTAACTAAATAAGCAACCTCAGCGAATATTTTTTAATCTAAAATTTTTCCTTAGTGCTGCTCTTATCTCACGTGAATATAGATTAGTGATTATTAATAGCTAAATATCATGCTAAGTACTGTACTTGATTTATTTCATTTAGTTCTCAGAATGGCCCTATAAGATAAATATTGCTGGTACCAATGTTTTATTGCTGCAGAAGCTTGAGTTTCAGAGAGATTAAGAAACTTGCCCAAAGTGTCCTACACGGTAAGTGCTGGAGCAGTGCTTTAACCCTAAGGAGTAGAGACTCCGGTAATGGAACTCTCTGACAGCACATTACACTGGCTTTTTGAAAACATTTTTAGCAATAGAATTGTTATTTTACCATAAATAAGATTCTAATTTAAATATCCCAATAATAAAACAGATAAAAGTGGTATTAGATTATAGACTTCCAGCCAACATGGCGGCGTAGGTAGACACACTGTGCCTTCCTCACACAACCAAAATTAAGGACAATAAAAATTTAGAAACAAAAAAACAACCAGAACCGACAGAAAATTGAACTGTACAGAAGTCCAACAACCATTCATCCAAACCGGTAAGAGGGGTGGAGTCGGCGGCCAGTGGAGAGAGGTCACAATAGGAAAAAGTAGTGGCTGGCAGACCTGGGCACACAGACAGCAGCTGGCAGACCCTGGATGCCGGGTGGCAACGAGCAGACCCAGTGAGGTGCGCAAGGCGGCTGGCTGACCCCGGACACACATTTTTTGCGCATATAAACCAGACAAAAACAGGCAGTGAGACAAACCACACAACGCAGGGCCCCAGCTCCGTGAAATAAAACCTAAAAGCACCGATTGAAAACACTTATGGGGGTTGAGGTGCGGGGAGAGACTCCCAGCCTCACAGAACAGTTCATTGGAGAGACCCACAGGGTCCTAGAACGTACACAAGCCCACCCACCCGGGAACCAGCACCAGAAAGGCCCAATTTGCTTGTGGGAAGTGGCAGAAGAGACTGAAATCCAAGAGAGAACAGAGCAAGCACCTTTGTTCCCTCTCTGACCCCACTCCCACATAGAGCATCAAAACCCTGCGACTGGGCTGCCCCGCCCTGGAGAACACCTAAGACTCCACCCCTCGTACATAAGAGCACGTCAAGACAAAAAAATGGCCCAAATGAAAGAACAGATTAAAGCTCCAGAGAAAATGCTTTTAAGCGACCAAAAGATAGCCAGCCTATCAAATGCACAATTCAAAGCACAGGTGATCAGGATGCTCACAGAATTGGTTGCCTTTGGTCACAAATTAGATGAAAAAATGAAGGCTACACTAAGTGAAATGAAGGAAAATACACAGGGAACCAATAGTGATGGGAAGAAAACTGGGACCCAGTGGAGTGGATCAGAAGGAAGAAAGAAACAACCAAACAGAAAAGAATGAAGAAACAAGAATTCAAAAAATGAGAGGCTTAGGTACCTTCAGGACATCTTTAAATGTCCCAACATCCGAGTTCAAGGGGTACCAGAAGGAGAAGAGGAAGAGCAACAAATGCAAAAGTTATTGGAACAAATAATGAAGGAGAACTTCCCCAATCTGGCAAAGGAAATAGACCTCCAGGAAGTCCAGGAAGCTCAGAGAGTCCCAAAGAAGTTGGATCTAAAGAGGAACACACCAAGGCACATCATAATTACATTAGCCAAGATTAAAATGAAGGAGAGAATTCTAGAAGCAGCAAGAAATAAGGGGACAGTTACCTACAAAGGAGTTCCCATCAGACTGTCAGCTGATTTCTCCAAAGAGACCTTGCAGGCAAGAAGGGGCTGGAAAGAAGTATTCCAAGTAATGAAAGGCAAGGACCTACATCCAAGATTGCTCTATCCAGCAAAGCTTTCATTTAGAATGGAAGGGCTGATAAAGTGCTTCTCAGATAAGGTCAAGTTAAAGGAGTTCATCATCACCGAGCCCTTATTATATGAAATATTAAAGGGACTTATCTAAGAAAAAAAAAGATAGAAAATATGAACAGTAAAAAGACAGCAAACTCACAGTTATTAACAACCACATCTAAAACAAAAGCAAATTAAGCAAATAACTAGAACAGGAACAGAACCACAGAAATGGAGATCACATGGAGGGTTAGCAACAGGGGAGTGGGAGGGGGAAAGAGGGGGGAAAGGTACAGAGAATAAGTGGCATAGATGGTAGGTAGAAAACAGATGGGAAGGGCAAGAATAGTATGGGAAATGTAGAAGCTAAAGAACTTATGACCCATGGACATGAACTAAAGGGGGGAATGTGGGTGGGAGAAGGTGTGCAAGGTGGAGGGAATGAAGGGGGGAAATGGGACAACTGTAATAGCATAATCAATAAAATATATTTTAAAAAGTCATAGGAGCAATGAAAAAAGTTTTATTAATGAATTTATTTTTATAAGTGAAATATATATTATTTACTTTTTAAGAAAGACAGTTGATGCCATCAGGTTATTTTGATGACTGTTAAATTTTTAGTTTATTTCAGTTTCTAGTTATTTCTAGTTTTAATTGGGTTGTATGGAGAAAATCCTTATTCATGCCTTATTTGCATATGAAAACAGTTAAAATCTTTATTGTAATACATATTTACAGTAAAAAAATTCAGACAGCCCTGGTTGCTCACTTGGTGGGAGCATCATTCCCTACACCAAAAAAAAAGGTGTGGGTTTGATTTCTGGTTGGGGTACATACCTAGGTTGTGGGTTCAATCCCTGGTCAGGGTGCACATTGGAGGCAACTGATCGATGTTTCTCTCTCCCTCTCCTTTTCCCTCTTCCTCTCCCCCTTCCTCTCTTTCTAAAATCAACAAACATATCCTTAGGTGAGGGTTGTTTTTGTTTTTTTTTAAAGTTTAAAAATTCAAACATAGAAGTGTATCACATAAAAGATGAGTTCTTCATAATTTCCACTGCCCTCTGAGATAACCACCGATGATGACCTTTTTAACTGTATGCCTTGCAGTCTTCTCATTTGAAAAGAAAGAGTAAATGACAGTTGACTCACTGAGAAAGGCCGGCATTCTCTAACATAAGCGTAATCAAAGAACTATACTATAACCTGGGATGAGAGGGTCATTTATTACTCGTTCTAGCTGACTCACGCTGGGATAAGAGCCCTTTGAACAGCAGTCTTCCCTAGCCTGCAGTTTACCATTGTGCGTACGAGTAGACTTGCACCGCCCAACATCTCTGCTGCAGAAAACTTAGCGACCGTTTTTTAAGAAGCTAACACGTGCACACAAAAATAGCACAGGAATCCATATTCCTAGGCCTGCCCCAAACTGGGTTAATGCAGCAGCGAATACCAGTTGGTGATCCCTAATATGTAATATAACACACCTCAGAGTGTCTTTATGTTACCATTTTAAAAACATGCACACACAACATGTAAAAATGATTCTTTACAGCACTGACTTTAATCCTCAAAATCAGCCTCTTGTTTATGTGTCTAAAACTAAATATTGATTGTCTGTCCTTAGATAATATTCCTTTGTTTATTCTGGAAATCAGGGATTTGTAGGATATGAAACTTATTAAAGATGATTTCATGTTAGTTTTTTTCAAGATCCTGGAATATCATTCTAAAGTTTTTAGGTTTATTCATTAGGCATTGGAGTGCCACTGAATATTTTGGTTTAGTTGATTTCAGTAATTGGGATTATAATGAACAAAATGTTTTAGGAGGCTTGATTTGGTAGGATGTAATGTACAGGATGAAATTGAAGAGAAGGAAGCTGGAAAATCAGTCAGGTTTTGCAGTGGTATTTTGAGGGGTGGAGGCAGAATGGGAAAGAGGGGAATTAATGTGCATTTAACAAACTGTATTTATTGTAATGTTCTTTTTTTCAGGATCCTCTTGTTCATTTGCCAGAAGACGTGATAGCAAGAACTTACAGCACCTTTGCTATTATGTTTCATTATGCAGTAGAGATATTAACCTGGGAAAAAGACAGTGAATTGCCAGCAGATTTAGAGACGGTGTAAGCGTAACCTGTTTAATTTTTATATTTGTACGGGCTCACACTTTTAAGCATTTTGATTCTAATTTTTCCTACTAACTTTAATATATCTTAGATAGAACATAATCTTTTCTTTTGTGATCATTAATTTTCAGCAGAACAATAACCTTGATTTTATATTTTTGAAATATGTATGATCTACTTAATTGTTAGAAGTTTCTCCCTGTTGGCTGTTTGAGTTAGTCGGTTAATAGCCATGTTTAAGCCACATCAAGGCTCTAACCACCGGTTTCAACACAGGCAATTTTCTCTTCTTTGTGTGATAAAACTATACGTTAATTTTACAGTTCTTTGTGTTTTGTTTATTAGATATGATTAGGGAATGAGCTCTTTAATGAGCTCTTGACTAAATGCCCAAACTCCTCAAACTCAGTTTTACACGTTTTGATCCTAAAATGTTACAGAATCTGTTTTACGCTTGGAGTTTCTTTTAGCATAGATCGAACACATTTGTCATTTGTGCTTAGATTATTGGGGAGGTCACAAACTTGTGACTGGAAGCTGCGTTCTGCCATAGCTCTGTTAAGGTTAAGGGCTGACTTCCCTTGTGAGTGTGCTTGCCCTAAGCGGTCTTCTCATTCTAACCAGGCTTGTTAGAGTTGCTTTCGTAGTTGAATACAAGTTGGAATGAGAGTTTGAGGGACATCAGTGGTGCTTCTTTCTTGCCTTCTCAGCAGTGTTTCGGGTAATTAGTTACGGGCTAAGTGTTTTAGTAAGAGGAGGTGTTTCTAAAGCTTTCTGGAAGTATTGAAAATGACTTTACACCTCACGACTTTATCTTCCTGTACTTCAAGTTGGGAACCATTGATCTAAGATCCAAATTTAGACCCCAGAAAAGAAGAGTTTTGTTTTTGTTTTTGGTTTTATTTGTAGGTTCCGGGCACTGCCATAGCAGAGAAAAGAATCCCACTTGCTTCTCTTGTACCGTTTTCCCATCTTAGAATGTGGCGTTCCGTCCGCCTGGAAACCTCAGTCTCCGCATCCGTTTAGCTGTCAGGACCTGCTGGCTCTCCTTCCATCACACTGTCCTGTTGTTCGTCTCCATCGCTGCTGTCCTAGTTTAAGTGACATTAACTCCAGTTTTGGACAACATGGCCTTCCTAGCTGGACTGCCATATCCACTCTTGTCCCTCACGACTCACTCTCCACGCTGCAAGGCAGTCTGACCATGTGTCTGTTCAGATCCTTGATAGCCTCTGGGACGGCACCATCGAAATCCATTAGAAAGTCTTTTAGATTTCCGCCTCTCTCCAGACCACTCTCCTCCTTCCTCCCTGTGCTCGTCCTACTATTTACCTTTGCAGCCTCGGGGCCTTTGCTGTCACCTCCCTCTAGCCCAGGGTTTCTCAGTCTTGGCGCTGCTGGCATTTTGAGGCCCGATTAATTCTTTATTATGGGGACTTCCCAGTGGATTGTAGATTAACTGGCAGCCTCTCTGACGCTTACCCACCAGATGCCGGTGGCACTCCTGTCCCAGTCATGACAACCAGAACTGTCTCTACACAGTGTTAAGTGGTCGGCTGTGGGGCTGAGAGGAGAGTCGCCCCCTTTTGAGAACCGCTGGCTTTGGCTCTCAGATTACTTCTCTGACAGTTCCTCTCTGAACTCCCAGACCTCTTACCCAGCGCCTGGTAACAGCCAGTTGACGTAGAATTAAATGTCTAATACCTGTCTTCCTCACCAGCCAGTAGTGTCCTAGAGCAATGGGGACCAGGCATGACTTTGTCATAGTACCTAGCACATTCCCTAGAACAAAGTATGCTCTTAATGAATAAGCCTAGAGCAAGAAATATGCAAAGAGATAATATATCATTGATATTTCATTCCGCAGAGAGAAGAGCGATACGTACTATTGCATGCTGTTCAACGATGAGGTTCACACCTATGAACAGGTCATTTATACTCTTCAGAAAGCTGTCAACTGTACCCAGAAAGAAGCCATTGGCTTCGCGACTACAGTAGATCGCGATGTAAGTAATTTTATTATATTGATATCACATAATACGTTGAACTTTTAGTACAGATAAATTATCCTAGAATATATAGTGAGAGGTATATATGTATAGGCTCGTTTTTAGTTTCATGTGAATTTTGGCCCAAATCTATATTGGGTATAACGATAAGCTACTGTCAGAATGTTTAGGAGAAAATGTGGATACACTTGTTCTCGTCTACCCAGTCATTAGAAAAATTCAGTCACGAGAACAGAAATTATCGCAGCCTCAGTGCGGTGCTGCGTCCCCAGAGAGAAACAGTGACAGTATCTGATTCCGTGATCCTAAATAAGCTTCTTTTTTTTTTTTTAAGCTGGTTAAAAAAAATAGAAGGCAGCCTAAAACAATAAATGTTGTGTTATTCAAGAAAATATATTTATTAATGGCTTGAAAATGTTGGGATAACTTTGAAGGAAAATAATCTGTATTTATTTTTTATCTGAATAGAATGAATGTTATAAATATTAAAAATTGATCAGAGTTGGATGCTCAAGTATGTTTATTTGTTTACTGGTTCAGAAGTTATTAATACTGAGTATAATATTTTTCCAAGTTAATTTTAAATGTCTTTGTTTACAGGGACGTAGGTCTGTTCGATATGGAGATTTCCAGTATTGTGAGCAAGCAAAATCAGTGATTGTGGTAAGTAATTTTAAAATATGCTTATTACACTGTTATTTTTTATTAGTTTAAAATTAGTTCCATATTTTGGCATTTATGAAAACATTTTTCTGCCTTCAGGAATATAAAGCCAACAACAGCCAAAATCATGTTTGAAGAGAAGTTTATTGAGTATTGCATTACTGCTTTAACTAGTTTTTTTAAAGCTGTGTAAGACTAATATAGAAAATGAATGTTTAGATGACAAATATGTATTTTCTGCCTTATTTCTTCATCAGAAGCATCTTAGAAAGTTTTTTGCTGTTTGTCTTGTTTTTGATAGGGTTTCACCTTACTTTTTAAGAATTAAACTGGCCTTTAGCACCAGGATTAAAATTCAGGGGAAGTTATTTCTTGGTATCTGATAGCAAGGTATGCTGCACATCTTAACATTTATTATACGTATTATTTCTCTAAAAGAAAACTTTGAACATTTAAATTTATTTTTATAAGTTAGCATTAATGATTTTTTACTACATGTAACTGCATTTTTGTAATTGCTTTTAAATTATATTGTGAAATGTTTGTAATACACAGATAAAAATAGAGGTAGCACAATGAACACCTGTGTACCCATATTGCATGCATTATTTTTTATACTTAATTTAAATAAATGAAGTAGAATAGAGGCCCCTGTATTATCCTTTAATTTCATTTCCCTTCCTCTTCTCTAGAAATAACTGAATCTATTTTCTCATGCCATGCATACCTTTATACTTCATCAATTAAATATCTGTCAACATTACATGTTGATTTGGAGCCTTTAAAAATTTTGTAAGCAGAGTCGTGCTGGATGTATTGTACTCCGACTCGCCTTCTCACGTCAGTGTTGTTTCTGGGTTTATCTGTGTTGATACCTGTACCTGTAAAGCATTCCGTTGAGGACTATACCATGGTTTTTCCATTCTCTTGTCAAAGGACAATAAAGCTATTCCCAGTTTTACTGTGACTAGCAGTCCTGCCGTGGGCATTATTTTGGTCCTTTGTTGCAAAGATGCAAAAGTTTCTCTAGGGTTTATACCGAAAATGGAATTCCTGAGTTGTTAGGTATGAGTATTTGTGGCTTTATTACATTTTGCCAAGTTAGCCCCCAAAATGGTAATACCAGTATATATCCCACCCACCAGGAGTATATGAGAGTTCCTGTTTTTGCACAGCTATGTCAAAACTATATATTGTTAAATTTTTTAATTTTTGCCAATGTGATGTGAATGAATGGCATCTTGTGAGTTAAAATTTGCATTGCCTTTATTACAAAGTATCTTATTTTATGTTTATTATATTGATCATTTAAGTTTTTTGTGAAATTCCTGTTCATATCCTTTACCCATGTTGGGTTGTCTTTTGTTTTTAAGTTTATTTGTAGGGAACTCTGAATTTTGATCTTTGTTTGCAAATATCTTTGCCCAATATGAGACTGACTCTGTTTCTGGTGCCTCTCATTGAGCAAAAGCTTTAAATTTTAATGTTGCAAAATATATCTCTTTATGATGTACACATTTTGTGTCTTATTTAAGAAATTCTTCCTTGCTGTTTGGACATATTCAATAATAATGCATCAGAAACTGTTGTGCAATTATGTAAAATGTTCCCATTCCCAGGAACTGTTTCTTCAAGTATTTAGGGATAAGGAGATGTGGTGCATAGAACTTTCCTTCAGTGGTTTGGTTTACTTTTTTTAAGCGTATGTATGTGTCTGTCTGTGTGTGGAGAAAGATAATGTGCAAATAATACAGCAGTTGGAATGAAATGTTTACAGTAGATGAATCTGGGTAAAGGAAAGGGTTTTTTCTTTTTCACTGTTGCTTTGTAACTTTCATGTTCAGCAGTGTCATTTAAATTTTTCCTTTTTTAATAGTTAGTGCTTGTAATATCTGGTGGTGTTTGCATAGATATATTCATAATATACAATAGAAAGTCCAGAAATAGATTTTAATATAAGGAAAATCTAGAAAACCACAGGAACATTTTGAGGGAGGAGGAGAGCTGCTTAACCAAGACTAGAACCCAAAGTGTTACAAAAGAAATTTTTTGACTACCTAAAAAAATTACATAGCAAAGCATTCCATAAACAAAGTCAGAGAAATAGTAGATTTAGAAAAATTATTTCTAATGCACAGGGTAGACATTTAATGTTTATGGTAACAGAGCTCATAGATAATCAAGTAGGGAACAAACAACAAAGTAGAAAAATGGTCACAAGACACAAAAAAGTAATCACGACAAAGAAAATGTAGGTGATCAATATATGGAATGAGACTCAAATTCACTAGTAATCAGTAAAATGACAGGGAGATATCGCACCCATCAGACTGGAGAGATTACAGTGCTAAAATACCTCACTGCCAGAGATGCGGAGAATAGGAATGCTCGTATAAAAGTAAATTGCTACAGCATTTTTGGAAAACAGTGTAGTAGCATCTGTTCAAGTTTTACTTCTCCTAGTAATTTATCCCATAGACATATAAGCTCCGGTAAGTGTGTGGACAGAGATGTTTGGTGTTGCTTTTTTTGTAGTCACAGAAGATTGAAAACGCAGGGAATATAAACGTCCTCCACTAGAGGATGTTTGAAAAAATCGGCACACAGAATATTATGAGTCATTAACCCAAAACACTGGTTAACACAAAGATGCGCAAGAGTATGTATAGCATTCAATTTTTATAAATAAAAAATCTCTTTTAATGTATACATATGTAATATGTATAGATGGAGAAAATGTGCAAAGATGTGCTTTGTTAATGTGCTTTGTGGAGATGGGATTAAATGGGCAGGTAGAAAGTGATCTAAACAAAAATTAAAGGGGATGCAGGTTAAATAAAAAAGTTTCGATAGACTAGACATTTCTACAAAGATATACACGTTTCCAATAAGCACATGAAAGCGTGCTCCACGTTACCAGTCATTAGGGAAATGCAAATAAAGCCTACCGTAAGATACTGCCTTGTACCCATTAGGATGGTTATTATAAACAAAATAAAAATAATAACACTATGGCCCTTAATGGTGTTGCTCAGTGGGGGGCACCGCACTGAAAACCGGAAGGGCGCCAGTTCCAGTTCAGATCTGGCACATGCCTGGGTCGCGGGCCCTGTCCCTTGTTGGGGGCCTGCGAGAGGCAACGGATGGATGTTTCCCTCGCACATCGACGTTTCTCTCCCTTTCTTTCTCCCTTCCTTCCCCTCTCTGAAAATAAATGTAATCTTTAAAAATAGTAATGACAATACTTTGTAGTTACGTGAAGTAAAAATACTTTTTTCTATAAAATAGTCTTTTTAAGTTTGTTTTTTCATCCTGCCATTTCTTTTTAAGAGAAATACCAGTAGACAGACAAAGCCACTTAAAGTTCAAGTTATGCATTCATCTATTGTCGCGCATCAGAATTTTGGTTTGAAACTTTTGTCTTGGCTGGGAAGCATTATTGGGTATTCAGGTAGGTGCATAAAAGCTTATTCTACTTGACTATAAAATGAACTTATATGCCCTTGCAAAAACTGTTTTGGAAAAAAATATCAAGTGGAATAATTTTTTGCTTTAATTTCACATTTTAGAATACCATCTTAGAATATCTTTATGCACAGGAAAAACCTGTGTTTCTCAAATTTTGACCCATAGGATTTTTTAAATATGCATACAAAGGGTTTTGTGTTCAGATAAATGCAGAATACACTGGGTTTTAACAATAGTAAATGACTTTAACGTGCTAACAAAATCTAAATCTCACAGCTTGATAAAAGAATTTTTTTTTTAAATGGAGCGTCTGTGGAACTCTTCTCGTTCAGCAAGCTGGAAAGTGCTGCTGTAAATAAAACCCAAATGATGGTTAGCAGTTTAAAGACTAAAACACTGGTGCAGTATCTTTATTTTGACTCCTGCAGCTTCTGGTTTCCAGTCATCTGCAACTCTGAAATTTGCGAATTTGAAGTTACTTATTTAGGGTTTTTTTGTTTTCCCATAGTATACAAATTAGATAATCTTTTAAATGTAATGGTAACAGAATTAGAATCCTCATGTTCAATGACAAAAATACAAGTTTGGTGTAAAATACTAAAAAAGTAAAACAGGAATAGATCGAAGCTATCTGCCGTACTATACTTCAGGCAAGAGAGGTGGTTTGGACAAGTGACGTTCTAATGTTTATTATAAAGAAAATTTTTTTAAAGTTTTGATGTTTTACGTTGGATGCCTCTATGCCAAGTATTTGCTATAGTAAAAATTACTCTATTTTTTCTGATTATTTTGTGTGCTTATAGAAACTAAAAACAGTGATTTTAATGATAAATTATGAAACCAAAAGGTGTTAAAATTTTGATTATGTTAATGCTTATATCAATATTTGGGCAACTTTTTTTTTAAGTTTAGTACTTGGGGGATATAGAAATGGGTTTTCCAGGGCCTCTCACATAGTAGGTCCACACAGGTAGTACCTAGTGACGTTTTGTTTAATGATGCACATTTGTCATGACGTTAATAAAAGGGACTGGTGTATGTTACAGCACTGAGGTCGTGCCTTCTTTCCTATAAATGGTAGCACCATATCGTATTACACCTGTCAGTTTTTCCATGATATGATCTAATTGGCATTGGTGTTTGAAGAACAGCATTTCAGTGGTTTTTGTGTGCTTTGCTCTTCACATTCTTGACAGTGTATGACGTCATTGCCTTTCTGATAGACATATTTTGATGTTCTGGAATAAGAGTTGGTAAATAATGTAAGATTTGGAATTTTCTCCTTTTCATGCAAATGTTAATAAAATAGTTAATATGTTTACTTTTTCTGATAAATTTGACCCTCAATAAAACATGTACAACTCCATAGATCCATTTGAACATTTCTACTAAAATGTCATTTTATTTTAACATTGGAAATGACTATTTCATGACCATGTGTCTTCCTGTTTTAAGATGGTCTTCGCCGAATTTTATGTCAAGTTGGTTTACAAGAAGGGCCAGATGGTGAAAACTCTTCTCTCGTGGATAGATTGATGCTTAATGATTCCAAATTGTGGAAAGGTGAATCTCTTAACTACTTTCAAGGTATTGGGGAACCTACATGGGTAACTAGGATGTTCAAGTGGGGTTTTTTTTACATCTTTATTTTTAGAGAGAGGGTAAGGGGGGGGGGGAGAAAGACAGAGAGAAACATCGATCTGTGAGAGATAGATACATCATTGGTTGAGTCTCGCATGCCCCCCAACCGGGGACCTGTCCCACAACCCGGGTATGTACCCTGACCAGGAATCAAACAGGTGACCTTTCGGTTTGCAGGACAATGCCCAGCCCACTGAGCCACACCAGTCAGGGCTGTTAAAGGTGTTTTGTTTTGTTTCATTTGGGAAGATACTTTAATAAGTATGATTTTAGAATTAGCACATGCAATATTATTCTTGGGGCAGGGGCAGATTTTGGGGTCCATCACCCAAATTAAATAACCTTTATATTTTGTTAGAAACTATGTCTAGAAAAAATTGATTTTTTAAGAAGCAGATTATAAATATTTTATACTAAGGAACATATGTGGAGATTTGTTCTTGAGATTTAAAATAGAGTTGTCCGTGTAAAACTTCAGGAATATAATTTCTAACTTGCTTTATATATCCTTGTCTTACACCTGCTCTGTTTGTCAAAGGCGCCAGGAGCGTGTATCATCAGTTGTTCATGAGCAGTCTGCTTATGGATTTGAAGTACAAGAAACTGTTTGCTGTCCGATTTGCAAAGGTGAGTAGTTTCTCAGATTGGAAGATGCACAGAGGAGGTTAATACAGAGTACCTGATGCCCGTGATTATATCCAGGCTTTGAAAAATAGCAGCTAACGGTGTGTTGGTTTTCAAGTCTGAGAAACTCCATAAATGACCTTTTTATCTTTTATCAGTAGAATAAATTCAGTGAGGCTTTTCTTATTCATCATCTGCCATGATAATATGAAAACCCATCTATACAGTGTATCGATATGAAATAATAAATGAAGGATTTAAACCTATCCATTGTGAGTTATGGTGTTATTTCTGTTAAAATTTATACAAGGAAGAGATCATCTTAGTGAAACAATAAGTATATATGGATGTGATATAACAGCCACAAACTAGATTGTTGATGTTGTTGAATTATGTTCCTCTCCCTTTAGCAGTATATGATTAAGCTGTTGTGGGTGTTTTTTTTTTTTAATTCACCTAAATTAGGAGTTATTAAACAAGGAAGCACCTAAGAAGCATTTGGGGAGTTCTTTCAAAATACATGTGTTTGTGTTCTATTCTCAAACCGGCTGAAGCAGGTTCACCAAGACTGGTATTCCAAGCACGTGTACTTTGAAAGAGCCATCAGGTGATTCTGCTACGCACCCTGAAGTAATACACGTCTGGTGTTATCCGTAACAGTGTAAAGCGCTGTGGGTAGCCGCACCAGTGTATAATGATGTCCCAGGATTTTAGTTAGCTGTTACCTCTTTCTGCTCATAAACTGCCATTTGTGGCCAAACACATCGCCTAGTGAATTCATGTTTACACACAAGTTTATTTGGTAGAAATCATTCCGGTTACCGCTCTTACAGTGTTAGTTCATTGACTCCTCCAGCGCTGACTTTTCGTTATAATCCGTAAACGTTTGGCCAATGTGGATTAGAGGTGAATCTCCCCCTTGTTGTTTAGAATTACCAGCAGTTGCAGAGAGATTTTATGGAGGATGATCACGAGCGAGCAGTGTCCGTGACTGCTCTGTCTGTCCAGTTCTTCACCGCGCCTACTCTGGTGAGTGGAGCTTGCCTTTTCTTTGTAACTGATAGCTGGCACTCCTTGCCTTTTTTTGCCTTCTTAATAGAACTATGAGCGTTTGCAGAGTGATTATGTGACAGATGACCACGACAGAGAGTTTTCAGTCGCAGACCTCTCGGTTCAGATATTCACAGTTCCTTCACTTGTAAGTACTAAAAGACTAAGAAGAACTTTTTCGTTTTCCATTACCAGAAGTAAGCCTTAAAATAATAGAGAACCAAGATCTGTATATTCCTGAATAGAATAATATATTTTTATTAATGGGTGATCAGATACCTTCAGTCTGGAGGGGAAAAAGTAATTTTTTTTTGCCCTGGCCTGCAAACCAAAGGGTCATGGGTTCAATTCCCAGTCAGGGCACATACACGGGTTGCAGACCAGGTCCCCGGTTGGGGGTGCATGAGAGGCAACCACACATTGATGTTTCTGTCCCTCTCCTTCCCTTCCCCATCTGTCTAAAAATATGAAAATAAATAAAATCTCTTTTTTAAAAAGTCATTTACTTCCATCTGTACTATCTCATATTCTCCAAGGTTTTCAGCTGATGATTTAAAGTTAAGCTGATTGGTTTAACAAATGTACCCATTAGAAACAGACAGCATATTGTCTGTAATCTTAGATTTTGAGAAGTCCCTACCCCTAATGAGGGGAGGGCTAGCTAAGGCAATGGAATCATGATGGTGAGTTAGTCTTGTACTAAATTTCACTAGTTGCTCCATAAGATGTTACTGTTTTAGTACTATTGGGTAATTAACATTGATTTAACTCCTTTAACAAAACTTTATTGAGCACCTATTATTTCTTGGGCACAGTCTGCGCTTTGAGAATGCAGTGTGGTCCTGCCCTCGTGGAATTTACAGTAGTGGGAAAGACTCACGTGTGCGGTGGATTAAAATTATATGGAAACTGAAGAGTTTGTTTTGAGAAAGATTTAGAGAGAGATCTGACCTTTTCCCACAGTTCAGAAAAGGATTCGCTAAGGACCTTTAAGCAGCTTTAGGAAGGGAAGTCCATGCAGAGGGACAGCATTGAGGAAAGCCCTGCAGTTGAAAGGTCCCTGAGCAGGGAGCGCAAAGCCAGCACAGTTAAAGGTCCTGAGCGTGGAGAGAAGACAGACCAGAAACGTAGGCAGGGGCCCAGCAGTATAGATTTAAGGGTATTCTACAGTTCCTTAACTAGCCAGGTATATTTCCTAGTTTCTTTTAATGACTTCCCTTCCCCCTACCCCCAACTCTGGACTATTTCTGTGTTTGAGGGTGTATTCTAGTACATTTGAAGCTGTCTGAAGCCTATTTATCCATTAATGAAATGTTATTATATGCCAATTAAGGATTTGGGGGTTTGTCTTCAGAGCATGGGAAGACATTGAAGAATTTTAAATGGCAGTTACACTATCACATTTGTGATTTTTTTTTTTGAAAGATCACACTGCTTGAGTATGGTGATTGTGGTGGGGAGAGGAGTGAGTGGAGGTGGGAGACGGTATATAAGGGGGATAAATGGTAATGGGAAAAAAATACAATAAAAATGAACTATTAGCCCTGGCTGGTGTGGCTCAGTGGATTGAGTGTCGACCTGTGAACCAAAGGGTCACCTGTTCAATTCCCAGTCAAGGCACATACCTGGGTTGCAAGTCAGGTCCCCCAATGGGGGACGCTCAAGAGGCAACCACACATTGATGTTTCTCTCCCTCTCTTTCTCCTTCCCTTCCTCTCTCTCTAAAAATAAATAAAATCTGAAAAAGAAAAAAATGAACTATTACAGAAATGATCACACTGTTTGTAGATTGGAGAACAAATTGGTGGGGGCGAAAGTAAGTGTGGGGGAATCTAATTAGAAGCCAGGGCAAGGCAAGGACCAGACAGGAACTGGTGGTAACTTGAGCTGGGATTGCGGCACCGGATATAAGAGTTGTGTGAGATATTTGGGCAGTGAAACCCACAGAACCAGCCGGATGTCGGGTTTGAGAAATACTGAGTTTGGTGGAGGATTGGCTGTTGGGTGAGAGCGGAGAGTGTAAAGATGACCCCGGGTTTCTGACTTGCATCCAAGTGGAAGTTGCACCACTTGCCCCGGGAGTTTTGCCGAATGAATAGGATTTGTGAAGAGGGAAAGGATGCTCCCAGTTCAGTCAGGGATGAGTTTGAGAGCCTCTGAGACAATCCACGTGCGTTCAGATCTGCACCTCTCCCCTGCGTTTATCTTTTTGTCTATTTCCACGCCAGTACCCAGTTTTAATAATTTTAGTTAAACAGTCCATTTTGTTAACTTAGCTCAGCAATTTTTAACCGGTGCACTGTGACACCAGACTATTTAGTCAGGGATACTGACCTCTTCTCCCTTAGATTATCAAATTAATAAAAGGACAACAGCCAACACAACAATAGCAGTCTAGTGTGGATTTTTGTCAGATCGGCAAAAAAGATGTTTTCGGTGTGCCACAAAATTTTAATAATTTATGTGTGCCATGAGATGAAAAAAGTTGAAAATTGCTGACTTAGACAGCTAAGTCTCCTTTCATTACTCTTTCCAAAAATTTCTTAATTATTCTTAGGCCTTTTTTTTTAGATGAATTAAAATCAGTTTCTCAGTTACCCCCCTCCAAAAACACTAGGATTTTCACTGAAAAGATACTGTATTTATAGACATTTTGTGAAGAACTGGTATCTTTGTAATATTGAATATCCCCATCTGGGAACATAATTTGTCCTCATTTACAGTGTCACTGGGTTGGCCGAAAAGTCCATTTAGTATTGTCTTCAAAATAAAAGACACATTTTTCATTTTCACCAATGACTTTATTGGTTTGGATAGTTGGAGTACATCAGCTATCTCCTGCTATTGGCTTCTAGTGGATAGAGGCCAGGGGTGCTGCTAAACATCTTCCAATGAGTAAGACAGTCTCACAGCAAAGATTTGGCCAAAATGTCAATAGTAGCAAGAATCTTGGCAAACCACTTTTGCCACGTTTGATCATCTCCATGTACTGCACAATTTTTTTTGCATTTCAGTTGAGTTTTTACCTCTCTTGAAATAATAAAGCATAATACGCTGAAAATGTTGTGTATCTTTCGATCTTCAATGTTAAAGTGGCTGCACAAAAATTCACCAATTTTGATAAGTTTTTGTTTAATGCACTCTGATATGACAGCTGCCACAACACAATAAACAAAATTGTTTAGAATGAAATTAAAGACAATTAAGCACTAATGGAGCCATCATACAGAAAAAAGTAAATGAACTTTTTGGCCAATCCAGTATTTTATGCTCTTAGGATAAGCTTCATAGTTACCCTGTTATGAGTCTTACACAGTTTAAA
>PVKM010002129.1:51830-68270 GCA_004027735.1 Carollia perspicillata | reverse complement strand
ACATGGACAGAAACTAGGGGGGGTGGAAAGGGGAGGGAGTGGGGAGCACTGGGGGGTGGTATGGGATGGGAGTAAAAGACAGAAAACTGTACAAAAAAACAATAAAAAATAAAAAATAAATAGTTTGGGAGTCTTCCTTCATTTTGGATATTTTGGAACACTCTGTGAAGGATAGGGGTTGGCTCTTCCTTAAGTGCTTTGTAGACTTCTCCTGTGAAACCATCTGCTCCAGGGATTTTGTCTGTCAGGAGGTTTTTGATTACTGCTTCAATTTCATCTGCTGTTATTAGTCTGTTCAGGCTTTCTGCTTCTTCTTCATTCAGTATTGGAAGATTATATTTTTCTAGGAATTTGTCCATTTCATGTAAGTTTTCAAATTTCTAGGTATACAGTTCATAGTAATTGCTTACAATCATTTGTATTTCTGTGGTATCCGTTGTAATATCTTCTCTTTCATTTCTGATTTTGTTCATTTGGACCCTCTGTCTCTTTTTCTTGATGAGCCTTCCTAAAAGCTTGTCAACTTTATTTATCTTCTCAAAAATCCAGCCCCTGGATTCTCTGATCCTTAGGATTGTGATTTTAGACTCTATCTCATTTAATTCTGCTTTGGTCTTGGTTATTTCCTTCCTTCTACTAGCTCTGGGCTGTCTTTGTTGTTGTTCCTCAAGTTCTTGTAGGTGTAGGGTTAGGTTGCCTGTTTGAAATGTTTCTATCTTTTTAAAGTAGGTGTGTATTGCTATGAACTTCCCTCTCAGGACTGCCTTTGCTGTGTCCCATAAGTTTTGAGTTGTTGTGAGTCCATTTTCATTTGTTTCCAGAAACTTTTTGATTTCTTCTCTAATTTTATTCTTGACTCATTCATTGTTTAATAGCATGCTATTCAATCTCCATGATTTTAAGTGTCTTGGGTTTTTTCCCCTTGGGGTTTGCTTCTAGTTTTAGTCCCTTGTGGTAGGAGAAAATGCTTCGTATGATTTCACTTTTCTTGAGTTTGTTGAGGCTTGTTTTGTGTCCTAGCATGTGGTCTGTCTTTGAATCTGTTCCATGTGCATTTGAAAAGAAAGTGTATTTAGCTTCTTTGGGGTGAAGAGCTCTATATGTATTAGTTAAGTCCATTTCATCTAGGGCATTGTTCAATGCCACAATATCTTTGTTGATAATTTGTTTGGAAGATCTGTCTGTTTTTGACAGTGGGGTGTTAAAATCCCCTACTATAATCGTGTTGCTGTCAATAATCTTTCTTGAAGTCCTCTAAGATTTTCTTTATGTATTTGTGTGCTCCTATGATGGGTGCATACATATTTACAATGTTTTTGTCTTCTTGGTGGAGTCTTCCCTTGACTACTATTGAAGTGACCTTCTGGGTCTCTCTTTATGGACCTTATTTTGAAGTATATTTTGTCTGATATGAGTATTGTTACCCCCACTTTCTTTTTCCTGTCTGTTTACTTGGAAAATTTGTTTTCAGCCCTTCACTTTAGCCTGTGTAGGTCTTTTGTCCTGAGGTGGGTCTCTTGTAGGCAGCATATGTGTAGTTCATGCTTTCTTATCTATTCAGCTATTCTATGTCTTTTGATTGTAGCATTGAATCCATTTATACTTAAGGTTATTATTTATAGATACTTTTTCATTGCCATTTTTGTACCTGTCTTTCTCTCTGTCTCTCTTTTTCCTTCCTTTCCTCACAGCAGTCCCTTTAGCATTTCTTGCAGAGCTGATTTTGTGGAGGTGTGTACTTTTAGACTTCTTTTGTCTTGGAAGCTCTTTATTTGGCATTCTATTTTGATTGAGAGCCTTGCTGGTTAGAGTAGCCTTGGTTGTAGTCCTTTGGTTCTCATTACTTGGAATATTTGTTGCCATTCTCTTCTGACTTAGAGCATTTCCATTGAGAAGTCAGCACCTAGCCTTAGTGGGGCTCCCTTGTATGTAGCTTCCTGTTTCTCCCTTGCAGCCTTTAAGATTCTCTGTTTGTCCTGGAATTTTGCCATTTTAATTATGATGTGTCTTGAAGTGGGGCTCTTTTGGGTTCCTCTTGATTGGGACTCTCTGTGTTTGCTGGATTTCAGTCACTTTTTCTCTCATCAAATTAGGGATGTTTTCCAATATTAATTTTTCAAATAGGTTTTCTACCCCTTGCTCTTCTTCTTCACCTTCTGGAGTTCCTGTTATACAGATATTGTTATGTTTCATATTGTCTTGCATTTCTCTTAATTCCTCTTCATTCTTTCTAAGCCTCTTTTCCTTTTCTTGTTCTTTCTGGGAGTTTTTTTCCTGCTTTGTCCTCTAGCTTATTGATCTGATCTTCTGCTCCTCAATCCTGCTTTTGATTCCTACCACCATGTTCTTCTGTTCAGAAATTGTATTTTTCATTTCCTCTTGGCCCTTATTGATGGTTTCTATTTTCTTTTTCATGTTGATATAGTTCGCAGTGAGTTCACCGTAGTTTCCCTGTAATTTCTGGTAGCTCATTGTGAGCTCATTGAACTTCCTGATAACCAGTGCTTTGAATTCAATATCTGATAGCTGACTTGCCTCTATTTCACTTAGCATTCTTTCTGAGGCTTCCTCCTTTCCTTTCATTTTTGGATCATTTGTCTTCCAATTGTTTGTGAGACTCTTTTTATTAACTTCAGCTTCTTAAATTGATCTCTGGCTCCCAGGGTTTATGGTGTGAACTTCTGTGGTAAAATACCTGTGAGATTCACTGGCATTGTCTCCTTGATCTCAGTGGTCTTGGACTGTCCTTTAAGTTGGCTCTGTTTTTGTCTTTGTGTTTTTATTGTTTTTGGGTATTTCTGTGGTGGTTCCTTCTCTCCAGCTCATTAACTGAGGGTCACTCTGTCCGCCATATCTTATAATTTGTTGTGCCGGTGAGGGGAGGTTGTGTTGAAGCTATTTCTTCTGTGTGTACAAGGTTTTGAGGATTCTCTTTTGCTTTTGTTCAGTTGTTTGTACTGGGTAGTTTCTCCACTATTTAGTTGTATTTTCAGATAGGTGCTGAATTGAGGTTTGTGTAGTTTCCACTCCCTCCTTCACCTTCTTCTGTTGTTATCTCTTGGTGGTTCCTTTGTTGTTGGGTTTCCTCTTCCATTGTGTATCCTGGTGTTCACTGCTTCCACCTACTTTTTTTTGTGATCAGTTGGAGGGGAAAGGTAAAATAGTTTAAGACAACAAAAGAGTATTCTATGATATTTACAGTAGTAGCTGGTAGAGAAGAGATAAGAGATCCTTTGGCTATGTGTAGTGTTAACTGTGATCTTCCACCCAACTAGCCACTTTTGAGAAAGGATGGAAAGAAGTGAAGACTCCTGTTTGGGAAGGAAGGATTATGAGTTGGATACAGAAAGCAGTGAGAGTAAAGGATAGTAAATAGGTGTACTGTGTGAGAGAATAGAGTTAACCACTATAGTAATAGAGTTAAGGAAACTGTGAAGTGGGCTGAGATCCGGGAGGGGTGTTGTGGAGTATTTACAATTGTATGGAACAGCTATTATTTACAGTAATATTAGAGCAACAATCATATGACAGAATCTATGTGATCTGGATAACAAGAATAGGGGGGATAGGACTTTGAGTAGTGTGCTAAATGAACACAAGTGACGTGAAGGATAGCAAATTAGCAGTACACTGTGGATGAGAGAACAGGGGAAACTTGTCAAATGATGCAATATAACCAGCAAAGCAAAGAAGAACAGAAAGAAGAGGAATACAAAAATACTATTAAAATAAAAGATGTAAGAATAACGAAAAACATAATAATACAAATATGCAGTAACTTGTAGTTTCTCTGCAATAGCAAAGTGAAATTTGTCTTACTGTATCAACTGTTGGGATGCCCCCTCTTTGGGTCCAACTCTGGTCCTTTGACAGTTCCAAGCTTTTTGTTTCACTTGTGGGTATTTTCAGAAAGGAAAAAAAGGCAGGATAAGGATGAAAGGAGAGATAAATTTAGAAAGAAAGAAAGAAGGAATAAAACAAGAAGAAGGAAAGGAATAAAAAGGTATTGAAAGATAAAACAATAATGAAAATTAAAAAAATAAAGGTTCCTTAAAAACAAACAAACAAACAAAAAACCTCTATTGGGTTTCAAACTGGCCAAACTGGTTTTTCTGGTCTTGCTGACTTCAGCAGGCTGAGGGGGATTGGTGTGGCATTTCTCCCTTCCCTATGTATACTCAGCCAGTCTTGTGAGCCCTCTCCCAAGAGATAATCTGGTGCCTCTCCCTGGCACCTTAGGTGGGGGATCCATTTCTTCTTTAGAGTGCTTTTCCCCAGGGGGTTTCACTGTAGGCTGGGGTGTGGGGGCACGCTTGGCCAGGCTGCCACGGTCCTGCAGGTTTTTGGCATGAACCCTTCCCAGTGCTGTGGGGGAACGCAAGGCCTTTTGCACCACCTTGGGATTGCTGCCCAGCTGGGTGAGGAGTAGGCTGAGTGGCTGTTGCAGGAGAATCCCCCAAACACTTTTAGTTTTTGAGAAATTCCTCCTACTCCAGCCTGCCTCTCAGTATAGCCCAATTCTCCAGCCAGACTGTTATCAGGGTCAGTGCACGTCACTGTGGGACTCTCAACTCTCCCAAGCCAGTGACCACATAAGCCGTGGGTGATCACAGCCCCTAGATGTTTGGCTCTTTGTCCTTATTCCCCTCTCTGCAACTTCAACCAACCAGGTTTCTCCTGGTGCTGCTCAAACCCTCCTTGGCTGTGGATGGAGGGAGCAGTTGACTCAGCTCTCTCCCAAGGACTCTGTGGCAGGCCCACTGCTCCCAAGGAGTCTGTGATAGACCCAGCGCCAGCGCCGAGCAAGCACCAGGCCTGGGGCTGCAGCTGCCCTGGTCCCCTTGCTGCTCCCTGGAACCTTATTGTCCTGAAGCACTCTCCTTACTGTCTGTTTTTTTTTGTTGTTGTTGTTGTTTGTTTGTTTTCAGTGTCTGCTACAATTTTTGGTCTCTTATTTTCATATATGCTGGGGTACTGTCGGCTGTTCACTCTATCCCTCCATAGATCAGCCAGGTTTTTCTCCCGTGTGTAAGGGGAAGTGGAATCTGCTCCCTCCTACTCCATTACCATCTTCCATCCCTCCTCTAATGTCTCACCATTCTTATTTAATGTAGTACAAAGTCCTAGCCACAATAATCTGAACAAAGAAATAAAGACATTTACATTAGAGTAGAAAAAGTAAAACTGTCATTATTTGCTGATTACATGATCCTTAATGTACAGGACCCTAATGATTCCATCAATAAACTATGAGAACTAATAAATGAATCCAGCAGATAAATATAAAATAAATATTCAAAAATCAGTTCAATTTTTATACATCAGTAATGAACTATTAGAAAGGTAATATATAAAAAACAACTCCATTAACAATTGCTTCAGAAAAGAATAAAATACCTGTGAATAAATGTAATGAAGGATGTAAAAGAGCTGTACTTCAATGAAAGGAGATACCAATAAGTGGAAGCATATACTGTGTTCATGGAGAAGAATTAACATCATTAAAATATTCACATTATGCAAAGCAATCTATAGATTCAGTGCAATTTCTATCCAGATGACAATGGCAATTTCACAGAACAAATAAAAAACAATATTCAAAAAAATTATGTGGAACCACAAAAGACCCTGTATAGCAACAGCAATCTTGAGAAAGAAGAACAGAGTGGAGGAATAATGCTACTTGATTTCAAACTATCATCCAAAATCATACTAATGAAAACATCATGGTATGGCCATAAAAACTGACATATAGATCAATGGAACAGAATAGAGAGCAGTGAAGTAGACCTAAGACTTTCTTTTCTTTTTTTAAATGATTTATTTATTTTTTAAATACTTTTGATTTTTTATTGTTCAAATGGTTTTCTGCCTTTCTGCCCACCCCTTTCCATCACCCCAGTCTTCCCCACCTCTCTCCAGTGTTTGCACCCCCTTTGTTATTATAATTATTTAATATTTAACAAAGGAGGCAAAAAATCATACAATGGGGTAAAGATAGTTCATTCAATAAATGGTGTTATAAATATTGGATAGTTATGTGAAAAAAATGAAATTGGACCACCTTCTTATACCATACACAATAATAAACTTGAAATAGATTGAAGATTTAAATTTTAGACTTCAAACCATAAAAATAATTCTTGAAAAAACTTTGGGAAGTTTCATAAAGTCCTGAGCATTTGTCATAGCAATATTTTTTTTCTGATATATCTCCTTAGGCAAGTGAAACCAAAGAAAAAAAATAAATAAATGGGACTACAAAAAAACAACATTTTCTACCATCAACAAAGTGAAAAGACAATCCACTAAATTGGAGAACATATTTGCCAATAATACATCTGATAAGAAGTTAATATTTAAAATTTATTTTAAAACTTATAAAACTTTTTAATTTTTTTGGATTGTTAAAGTACAGTTTTCTGCCTTTTACCCCCATCCCAGCCCAATCCCAACTCTCCCCACCTCCCTCCCATTTCGAACCCTCCCTTGTTATTGTCCATGTGTCCTTTATATTGGTTCCTGCAAACGTTTCACCTTTTCCCCCTGAAATTCCCTCTCCTAAAAACTTATAAAACTTTTTTAGGGCTTTAACAAAAATTTAACCTTTAAAAATGACTCAATTTAAAAAGAAAGACACAAAAATCCTAAAAATTAGTTGCATTGATATATTTACTAAGGTATATTTAGTGGAGATGTAATGAAGTCTGCAACTAACTTTGAAACACAACATATATGATGAATTGTTGGATGGAGAGATACGTTTTGTACAAGGAATAACACAACACTAATTATTACACTAAGAGGTAGGTTTATCGCTGTTCACTGTAAAAATCTTTTAACTTCCTAGTATATTTAAATTCAAGTTCCAGTCAAGATGGAGGCATAGGTAGAAACCATCCACTTCCTCACACAACCAGAAGGAGGATAACAACCAATCTAAAATCAATAAACAACCAGAAGTGCCATAAAAGCAAACTGCATAAAGCTCCAGCAACCACAGAATTGAAGAAACAGTCAATCAGAAGAACCAGACAAGTAGGGCTGTGGATAGAGAGAAACTGCAGTGAGGTGGCAGATGGTTCAGGCAGGGCTGGCTGTGGCGAGGTGGTAGGCTGCTAAGGAGGGGCTGATTTAAGAGGAAACTAAGACTCAGAGGTAGCTGTGGACTACTGAGTTTGCTGTGGTGGAACAAACTCCCAGTATCACATGAGAGTTCGTTGAAAAGTGTGCTAGAGATGAGTAGGCAAGCTACATTGTTCCCTCACTGGCCCCTCCCCAACAGGCAACTCTGCGGCTCAGCAAGGTTTGCCCTGCCTGGGTGAATACCTAAGGCCTGGCCCCCTTACAAATTAACAGGGACCCAAACAAAGATATAGGGCCAAGATGAAAGAACAGAGCAAAGCCTCAGAAAAAGAGCTAAGCAATGAGGATATAGCCAGCCTATCTGATACAGAATTTAAAGCCCTAGTAATCAAAATGTTCACAGAACTGATTGAGCTTGGTCAAAAAATGAAAGATACCCAAAATGAAATAAAGAAAGAAATTCAGGGAACAAACAGTGACAAGAAGGAAACCAGGACTCAAATCAACTATTTGGAACAAAAGGAAGAAATAAGCATCCAACCAGAACAGAAGGAAGAAACAAGAATTAAAAAAGTGAAGAGAACTACTCTGGTTTCTCTTCAGATTGTATAAATATTCTGTTTTTTACAAAAAAGTGAAGAGAGTCTTACAAACCTATGGAACAACCTGAAATGTTCCAATATCTGAATTATAGGGGTGCCAGAAGGAGAAGAACAACATCAAGAAATTGAAAACTTATTTGAACAAATAATGAAGGAAAACTTCCCTAATCTGGTAAAGGAAATAAAACTAAAACTATGATAAAATGTTTACTTCATCTATCTAGAGGCAGATGCTAGGAACTAGTCATGGGTTGTATCTACCCAATCCCAATATCATTGATCAATTCCATTTAAAAGCACTCCAAACTAGTGTTTTCCTTGAAAAGAACAATAATATAACAAAAAATATTGCAGTAGGTTAAAAAATAGTTGAGTAACTGAATATTTAATCATATTAACTTAAATTTCAATGGTTTGGATCAAACTCCCAGTATCACATGAGAGTTCGTTGAAAAGTGTGCTAGAGATGAGTAGGCAAGCTACATTGTTCCCTCACTGGCCCCTCCCCAACAGGCAACTCTGCGGCTCAGCAAGGTTTGCCCTGCCTGGGTGAATACCTAAGGCCTGGCCCCCTTACAAATTAACAGGGACCCAAACAAAGATATAGGGCCAAGATGAAAGAACAGAGGAAGACGGTTTTCTTTTTTCAGCATGACATGAGGGAATTAATGACCTGATCAAAGTTTATTACAGTTTGAAAATATGAGATGGGTAATACTGTATCAGAGAAGGCAGCAAATCCACCAAATAATTCAACCTGAGAAAGAGAACTCATTAAAACCTACAGCCAGAACAAGCCTAAATCTTTGTGTTTCATCACAGTAAAGTGGCTGTGAGTACTTAGGTATTACCAACTCCTTGTTATTCCAGGTATTCTTTGTCCTAACGCGCCCTCCAACTCTAAGCAATTTGCACCTTCCCCCAGAACATATAAGTAGGATGATGTCTAACATTAAACAAAGATTCTAGAATGGCACAGAAGTGGGAGAAATACTTACCTGATTAAGCACCGGATAGGGATGTATGCCAAGGATTAAAGAGAAGCTTTGGCTAGGAACAAGGGAATGATTTAACTGATGTAAGACATAAGATCCTGAAGCAACCAGTTCCAGATAAGGGGGTCAGGACTGACAAATCAGGAGAGAATTAAGGAAAAGTGGTAAAAGACTAAACTTGGTAATCCAAAGGAGTAACTTTTGAAAGCTCTGTTACGGGGTAACTTAAGTGGTGATTTAGTTATTTGTGTGCCTCAGAGGGAAGTTCTATGTGGGGAAAATAAGTCATGGACATAGGAGATATAGAATCCTTTTTGTGCTTATACTTTGGACTAAGCTGACATCATTGAAGATTTTGTTCTTGTCAGATAAGCTGCTTTGTACTGAACTGCAACAAAGTTGTATGTATCTGAAATTCAATTTTTCAACATATTAGAGTGGCAAGATTGCAGGATATTGCTAATGCATTCCTCTTTTCCCATTAGACCTCAAGATCACAAAAAGAAGACAAATAACTAGGAATAAGGAAGTTGTGCACACCTCAGGTTTGCATAGAAAATGAGAAGCCATATAGTGCCCTGTCTTTTGTCAGTTAGTGACCTGTCTTTCTGTCTATATCTTGTTGCCATTTTTGAGCTTGAATTCTATGATTTCTGTAATCTTGGCTTAGTTATTTGTCCAGATTTATGAACTCACTTCCTATTTGCTGCATCTACTTCATTTCAGATCCTGATTAGATCCTTTGTTTGTGAGCCTGAAAGGCCAACCACAAGTCCCAATTGTCTATTGCATGAATGTTTAGTTTTGGAATTTTCACCCAGACTGTGCTCGCATTCCTATTAATCCCATTATATTGGCTCAGCCCAAAGTACTCAATATCTTTCCACTAGCAAAATAACTTTTTTATGAACAAGGGAAAGGGAGTAAAAGGGTAGAAGAGAAATGATACTAAGGTATCATTAGGGTAGTTCAGAAATCCTACTTAATATTTTGTATTTTATTTCAGGGAATAAGAACCATATTTCCCTATAAAATGTTTCTTGGTATAGAAAAACTTACTTCACAGGATGAATAATTGCTCTGTCCCAGAGTAGTGTAATGTGGGTCTGGACAGAAGCCAGGCTCAACGAGGACAGAAAATACCAATGAGTACAGGATACGAATTTGAAATCCAAGATTATCCTGCATAATGAAAACCATCTGGTAACGTTAGCTGACTGCTTAAATAAGCCTGACTTAAATGATTGTTTAAGCCTGGCTGAAACGATTGGTGATAGGAACAAAAGTCCTCAGGTATATTTCCCTTTGAAAATTATTTGTGACTGCATAAACAAGGTGAGGACTGCCTGGGTAAATGTCTTTTACAGCTGAATTGAAACATACAGACTCATGTAGAAAAATGTCATGGAGGTACCCCTTTCAAAATAAATTCATATACCAACCTGGAAAACATCCATAAACATGACTGCATGTGAAAAGCTGTCACATTAGAAAAGAATTCAATTTTGAATTATCTATACTCTAGATATTGAGAGTTTTTAGTCACTTCACCCAATGACAAATGGAAATATTTGATTTAGTGAATAATGATCTGTCTAGCAGTATTTTCTTTCTTCCACTGATGCCTCAGTTGTATATTTATTGAATTAGCAGTGGTTGATGATACCATTTTAAACAATTCCTAGTATTTTTAGGGAAAATATAGCATACTTTAACTCTATTATAGCTTCAGGTTTAAGTACAGAACAATATATTTTTATAATCCTTCAAAGTAAAGCCACAATTTATACAAATGGATCCATTCTCTTTTAAAAAAAAATAATGATTTATTTTTTTATTTTTGTTCAAGTACAGTTGTATCCATTTGCCCACCACCACTCCCCTTGCCCCACCCATTCCCACCTTCCACCCTCAACCCTACCCCCTTTGGCTCTGTCCATGTGTTCTTTATACATATTTCTTGATGACTCTTCTGCTATTTTCCTCCATTATCCCTCTGCCCCCACCTCCCTAGTTACCGTCAGCTTGTTTGTTTTTCAATGTCTCTGTTTATATTTTGCTTCCTTGTCTGGTTTGTTTAGTAGGTCCCAATTATAGGTGACAATATATGGTACTTGTCTTTCACTTCCTGGCTTATTTCACTGAGCATAATACTCTCCAGGTCCATCCATGTTGTCATGAAGGGTAGGAGCTCCTTCTTTCTTTCAGCTGTGCAGTATTCAATTGTGTAACTATACCATAGTGTTTTGGGCCACTCATTTACCGTTGGACAGTAAGGTTGCTTCCAGCACTTGCCTACTCTAAATTCTGCTGGTATAAACTTTGGGGTAAATAGGTTTTTTTGAATTGGTGTTTCAGGATTCTTAGAGTGTAATCCCAGCAGTGGGATCACTGGATCAAAAGGCAGTCAAATTTTTCGTTTTCTGAGAAAATTCCATACAGTTTCCCACAGTGTCTTCACCAGTCTACATTCCCACCAACAGTTTACAAGGGTTAACTTTTCTCCACAATCTCACCAGCACTTGTTGTTTATTAATTTGTTTATGATGGTCATTCTGACTGGTGTGAAGTGGTATCCCATTGTGGTTTTAATTTGCATCTCTCTGATGGGTAGTGATGTTTAGCATACTTTCATAAGTCCCTGGATCCTCTATATGTCTGCCTTGGAGAAGTATCTGTTCAGGTCCTTTACCTATTTTTTAGTTGGATATTTTGCCTTCCGGGAGTGGAGCCATGTGAGTTCATTATATTTTTGGAGATCAAAGATTTGTCCAAAATATCATTAGCAAGTATATTTTCCCAAATGGTTGGTTCCCTTTTCATTTTGCTGATGTTTTCCGTATCTGTTCAAAGCTTTTTATTCGGATGAAGTCCCATTTGTTTATTTGTTCCTTTATGTTCCTTACTCTAAGGGACATGTCGGTGGAAATATTGCTTCATATGATATTTGAGATTTTCCAGCCCATATTTTGCTCTAGAACTTTTATGGTGTCACAATTTCTATTTAAGTCTTTTATCCATCTTGCGTTTATTTTTGTGTATAGTGTAAGTTATTGGTCTAGTTTCTTTTTCTTTCTTTCTTTTTTTTTTTTTTTTTTTTTTTTTGCATATATCTGTCCAAACCTCCCAACGTCATTTGTTGAACAGGCTGTTTCTACTCCATTTTATGCTTCTGTCTCCTTTGTCAAGTGTTAATTGACCATAGAGACATGAGTTTATTTCTGGGCTCTTTATTCTGCTCCATTGATCTATGTGTCTGTTCTTTTGCCAGTACCAGACTGTTTTTATTACGATGACCTTGCAATATTCTTTGATATCAGATATTGTTATCCGTCTGACTTTGTTCTTCTTTCTCAAAATTGCTGCTGCTTTCAGGGTCATTTATGGTTCCCTATAAGTTTTTGAAATTTTGTTCTATATCAATGAAATGTGTCATTGTTATTTTAATAGGGATTGCATTGAATTTATAAATTGCTTTGTGTAGTATGGACATTTGATGATGTTAATTCTTCCAATCCATGAACACAGTATATGCTTAAATTTACTAGTGTCTTCCTTAATTTCTTTATTTAGTGTTTTTAATATTTTAATATATTTTATTGATTATGCCATTACAGTTGTCCCATTTTCCCCTTCATTCCCCTCCACCCTGCACACCCCCTCCCTACCACATTCCCCCCTTTTACTTCATGTCCATGTGTCATAAATTCTTTAGCTTCTACATTTCCCACACTACCCTTGCCCTCCCCGTGTCTATTTTCTCCCCACCATCTATGCTACTTATTCTCTGTACCTTCACTCCACTCTCCTCCTCCCACTCCCCTGTTGCTAACCTTCCAAGTGATCTCCATTTCTGTGGCTCCACTCCTGTTTTAGGTGTTCGCTTAGTCTGCTTCTGATTTAGGTGTGGATGTTAATAACTGTGAGTTTGTTGTCTTTTCACTGTTCATATTTTTTATCTTCTTTTCCTTAGATAAGTCCCTTTAACATTTCATATAATAAGGGCTTGGTGATGATGAACTCCTTGAACTTGACCTTATCTGAGAAGCACTTCATCTGCCCTTCCATTCTAAATGAAAGCTTTGCTGGATAGAGCAGTCTTGGATGTAGGCCCTTGCATTTCATAACTTCAAATATTTCTTTCCAGCCCGTTCTTGCCTGTAAGGTATCTTTTGAGAAATCAGCTGAGGGTCTTATGGGAACTCCTTTGTAGATAATTGTCTCCTTTTCTCTTGCTACTTCTAAGATTCTCTCCTTATCTTTAATCTTGGCTAATGCAATTATGATGTGCTTTGGTGTGTTCCTCCTTGGGACCAACTTCTTTGGGATTCTCTGAGCTTCCTGGACCTCCTGGAGGTCTATTTCCTTTGTCAGATAGGGGAACTTCTCTTTATTATTCATTTAAATAAGTTTTCCACTTGTTGCTCTTCCTCTTCCCCTTCTGGTACTCCTATAATTCAGATGTTGGAATATTTCAAGCTGTACTGGAGGTTCCTAAGCCTCTCCTCATTTTTATGAATCCTTGTTTCTTCATTCTTTTCTGTTTGGTTGTTTCTTTCTTTCTTCTGGTCCACTCCCTTGATTTGAGCCCCAGTTTCCTTCCCATCACTATTGGTTCCCTGTGCATTTTCCTTCATTTCAGTTAGTGTAGCCCTCATTTTTTCATCTAATCTGCGACCCAAATCAACCAGTTCTGTGAGCATCCTGATCACCAGTGTTTTGGAGTGTGCATCTGATAGGTTAGCTATCTCTTGGTCACTTAAAAGTATTGGCTCTGGGGCTTTGATTTGCTCTTCCATTTGAGCCATAATTTTCAGCCTGATTGTACCTGTTATGTATGAGGTGCCGAGCCTTAGGTGTTCACCAGGGCAGGGCAACCCAGTTACTAGGTTGTGATGCTGTATGGGGTGGTGGGGTCAGAGAGGGAACAGTGGCGTGTGCTCAGCTGTCTTTCAGATTTCAGTCCCCTCTGCCACTTCCCACAAGCAAATCTGGCCCTTCTGGCACTGGTTCCTGGGTGGGTGTGCTTGTGTACATTCTGGGACCCTGTGAGTCTCTCCAATGAACTCTCTTGTAAGGCTGGGAGTCTCTCCCCACACCTCAACCCCCACAAAGTGTTTTCAATCAGTGATTTTAGGGTTTATTTCCTGTTGCTGTGGCCCTGGGTTGCACTTTCTGTCTCACTGCCCATTTTTGCCTGGTTTATCTGCATGTGAATGTGTATCTGCAGTTAGCCAACCACCTTGCACACCTCACTGGGTGTGCTTGTTTCCTCCCCATGCCCGGGGTCTGCTAGTCCCATGCTGCCTATGCACCTGGGTCTGCTGACCACCACTTTTTCCTGCCATGACCCCTGTCTGCTGGCTGCTGACTCCACCTCTCTTACTGGTCTAGATGAATGGTTCATTGTCAGACTTCCGTACAGTTCAATTTTCTGTCTATTGTGGTTGTGTTTTTGTTTCTAAATATTTGTTGTCCTTAAATTTGGTTGTGAGAGGAGGCACAATATTTCCACTTACTCCTCCATCTTGGCCAGAAGTCTCTCTTTTTAATTTTTTTTACCTCCTTGGTTAGGTTCATTCCTAGGTACTTTTTTTTTTCTTGTTGCTATAGCAAATAGGATTTTTTTCCTGTTTTCTGTTTGTGATATTTCATTGTTGGTATTCAAAAATGCCTTCATTTTCTGAATATTGATTTTGTATCCTGCTGTTTTTCCAAATTCATTTATTAGGTCAAGTTGTTTTTTTGGCAGAATCTATAGAGTTTTCTATGTACATTAGCATAGAATCTGCAAACTGAGTGTTTTGCTTCCTCTTTTCCATTTTGGATGCCTTTTATTTCTTTTTCTTCTCTGATCATTGTGGCTAGGATGTCCAATACCATGTGAATGGAAGTGGTGAAAGTGGACATCCTTGTTTTGTTCTTCACTTTTTAGTTTTTCTCCATTGCATATGATATAGGCTGTAGGTTTCTCATATACAGCCTTTATTATGTTGAGGTATGCTCCCTCTACTCCCACTTTGCTAAGTGTTTTTATCATGAATAGGTGCTGTACCTTATCAAATGCTTTTACCATATCTAGTGATATGATCATGTGATTTTTGTCTTTCCTTTTGTTTATGTTATGTATTATGTTCTTGTTTTGTGAATATTGTACATTCTTTCATCCCTGAGAAGAATCCCACTTGATCCTGGTGTGTAATCTTTTTATTGTATTGATGGATTCGGTTTGCCAAATTTTTTTTTGGGGGGGGATTGTAGCATCTACATCCATCAGCAATATTGGCCTGTAGTTTTCTTTCTTTGTTGTATCTTTATCTGATTTGGAGATTAAGGTGAGGCTGGTTCATGAAAAGAGTTTAAGAATTTACCTTCTTCCTGTTTTTATATTTTTTGAATACTCTGCGAAGGACAGGAGCTAACAATGCCTTAAATGTTTTGTAAACTTCTCCTGTGAAGCCATCCAGTCCAGTACTTTGGTGTGCCGGGACTATTTTGATTACTGCTTTGATTTTACCAGCTGTTATCTGTGTGTTCAGGCTTTCTGCTTCTTCTTGGTTCAGTTTTGGAAGATTATACTTTTCTAGAAATTTTTCCATTTCATCCAGGTCTTCAAATTTCTTTACATGTTGTTGTTTGTAGTAATTTCTTATAATTCTTAGTGTTTCTGTGTTATCAGCTGTTCTCTCCTCTTTCATTTTTGGTTGAAATAAATAAATATTTGGGCCCCTTCACTTTTTTCCTTGATGAGTCTGCTTAAAGGCTTGTCCATTCTGTTTACCTGTTGAAAGAGCCAACTCCTGGATTTATTGATCCTTTGAATTGTTCTTTTAGCCCCTGTGTTGTTTAATTCTTCTCTGATCTTGGTTATTTCCTTCCTTGTATTGATTCTGGGTTTTGTTTGTTGCTTTTCCACCAGTTCTGGTAGATGTGTGGTTAGTGTGTTTATTTGAAATGTTTCTATCTTTTTTAGGTAGGCCTATATTGCTATGAACTTCTTTCTCAAAACTGCCTTCACTGTGTCCCATAAGTTTTGGACTGTTTGTGTTCATTTTCATTTTTTCCCAGAACCTTTTTTATTTCTTACTTGATCTCATTATTACACTGCCCTTTGTTTAATAGCATGCTACTCAAACTCCATGACTTTCAGTGTTTTTGAGTATCTTCCTTGAGGTTGGTTTCTAGTTTCAGGCCCTTTTGTTCTAGAGAAATGCTTAATATTTTCTTGACTTTGTTGAGGCTTAGTTTGTGTCCTATCATGTGGTTTATCTTTGAAAATGTTTCATGTGCATTTGAAAGGAATATGTATTTTGCTTCTTTGGGGTGAAAGATTTTATATATATATACAATTAGTTAAGCCCATTTGATCTAGGGTATTATTCAATGACTCAATATCCTTGTTGATATTTTGTTTGGAAGTTCTATCCATTTTTGGCAGTGAAGTGTTAATGTTCCCTAGTATATATGTGTGTTGCTATCTATATATTTTTTCAAAGCCTCCAAGATTTTCCTTATATATTTGGGTGCTCCTATGTTGTTCGCATATATGTTTGTAATGTGTATATTGTCTTGATGAATTCTTCCCTTGAGAATTATGAAGTGTCCTTCAGAATCTCTTTTTTATGGCCTTTGTTTTGAAGTCTATTTTGTCTCACTTAAGTATTGCTACACCTGTTATTTTCTTGCCCATTTGCTCGGAATATATTTTCCAATGCTTTACTTTTGGCCTGTGTAGGTGTTTTTTTTTTTTTTTTTTT
>PVKM010002129.1:0-51730 GCA_004027735.1 Carollia perspicillata | reverse complement strand
AGGTGAATTTTTTCAGTCCCCGTTTTCTGGGAAATTTCTTATTTTACTTTCCATTTTAATTGAGAGCCTTGCTGGGTAGATTAGTCTTGGTTACTGACTGTTGCTATTCACTATGTGGAATTTTTCTTGCCATTCCTTTCTGGCTTGTAGTATTTCTCTTGAGAAATCATCTGTTAGCTTTATCAGAGCTTCCTTGTATGTTACTTCATTTTCTCCCTTGCCTCCTTTAAGATTCTCTTTGTATTTAAAATTTGGCATTTTAATTATGATGTGTATTGGAGAAGGACTCTTTGTATTCATCCTGACTGGGACCCTCTATGCTTCCTGAACTTGTGTGACTTTTTCCCTTCTCCAGGTTATGGAATAATTCTTTCATTATTTTTTACAAACAGGTTTTCTATCCCTTGCTCCTTTTCTTCTCCATTTGGTATTCCTATGATTCAAATGTTGTTGCATTTCATGTTGTGCTACAGTTTCCATAAGCCATCTTTATGTATGTTTTTGTCTTTTTTCAAGCAGCTCCTTTACCTGAGTGTTTCCTTCTACCTTGTCTTCCAGATTTGGTCCTCTGCTTCATTCAGCCTGCTTCTAATTCCTTCTAGTGTATTGTTTTATTTCAGATATTGTATTCTTCATTTCATCCTGGTTCTTTTTTATAGTTTTTATTTTCTTTTTCATACTGTTGTAGTTCTCTCTCAGTTATTTGTAGTTGTCTGTGCATTCCTCCAGAATCCTTAGAACCATTTCTTAAAATTCTTTATCTGATAGTTTGGTTTCCTCCATTTCATTTATCTCTTATACTATGGAATCTTCCATTCCTTTCAATGGCATGTTCTTTCTTTTCTCCTCATTTTAGGTGACTCTTTTTGTTTGTTTCTGTGATTCCAAATGCTCTTCTTTGCCAGCTGTGTTAATAGGGCAAATGTCTGTGATACAATTTTCTTGGGACTCAGTGGTACTGTCTCTTGATCTCCTTGTATGCATGCTCTAAGTTTACCCTTTCTTCTGTTTGTGTGAGCTCTCTTGTTTTACTTGTCCTTTGCCTGTTTGTGGCTGCTTTATTGCTGGGATCTCTCCTCCAGTGGGTTTACTGGTATTCATAACTCCCAAATTGCCTTGTATGCTATTGTACAGGTGTTGGTTAACAAGCACTATTACCAGAGAAGTAAACTGACACCAGCACAAATAACCCCTCTACCACATCAGCAGCCCCAACCACAATTGAACTAAAATTATTAAAGTTAGGAGAGTTTGTGGATATTATAAGAGATGACAAAGGGAATATGAGATGACTAGAAGAGGGGAGAATGATGTGTGGTAAGAAGAGGGAGAATTGATAAGTGTCAGGATAGAACTGAGACAAATAAAAACAGAAAGCAAAATTTATTACATAAGTAAAACACAAAAGGGTGATGGGAACAATGGGTTAAGAAGAGGAAAGAGTATACTATGAGGTTTGAGGTAAAATTGAAAAATGACTGGACCAATGGGAGCAAAATTGCAGAAAAACCACAGCAGGGTTGATAACAATGGAAGCTCAAGAATGTTTAATAAAGGTGGAAGGAGAATAAAAATATTGTAGAAAAGTGAAAAGTGAATATGAGATGTCTACAGTAAAGAAAAATGATTTTGAGTTGATGGGAGAAGCAAACTAATGAGAGTAAGGTATAAAGACAAAGTTGAGAAAGAGAGGGGGAGAAAAAAGGGGAGAGAGAAAAGAATGAAATAGAATTCCCCACTCAACTGATCAGGGGCGGGGTGAAGATGAAATGGAGTAAGAAAGCAGAAGAATGTCCCATGGGATTTAATGTACAAACAAGAATAAGGGTTCCTTTGGAGAAGTACAGCAATAACCATGATACTTCAGCCATCTAGCCATTGTTTATAAAAGTTGAAAAAGAAATAAGACTCTTACTAGAAGGGGAAATAATGTGAGCCAACTTAAAAAAGAAGAGTTCTTATGCAAGGTTAGATGGAGGAGAAATTGTGATAGTAAGGGATAGGAACTTGTCATAGTGTGAGAGAAAAGAAAAATCTGCACCAACAGTAATAAAGCCCAGGAAGATGGCGAAAAGGATTAAGACCAGGGACGGTGCTGTGTGGGATTTGCAATAACTATAGTATTGCTACAAAAACAAACCCCCTTTCCCCTGGGGTCTCTTGCTTTTATGGTTCATCTTTGCCCACTGCTGTGTTAGAGCTGTGGCTCTCAATGCCAGAGTTCGGTAAAAAGGAAAGCATCTTTTCAAATGTTATGTAGGTTTAAAGTAATGGTTGAATGTTACTGTTAAACCTCAAAATCCCTTTAAAACACCCCCTCCCCCAACACACACACACATACACCCACAGTCCTGACTCCCTTTGCCAAACCAGGCTGGTCAGGCATACCGTATCTCAGGAAAAGAAAATAGCAGTCCATAGCTCAGCCAGGTTCCCAGTTCCTCCTAGAAATCCATGTTTGGCTGGACAGGTCTCCTGCAGTTCCCAGCACCATTAGCTGTGTTGTCATGATCTCCGGTTCTTAATCCAAAACTGAATCCTCATGATGAGTCAGGGAATCCTTCTACATCCATTCAAACTGCTAAGAGAGAGTTCCACATTGCTACTACGTCTTGTTTTCCTACTTCCTAAACTGTGTGGTTAAGGGGGCCCCCTTTCTGCTCCCAAAACTGTGTAGTTAAAAACCCCAGCATGGCTGCCATGCCTCATTTTGAATTCGGGCATGGACCTTTCTGCAAAACCCCACCTCTGACTCCTTCCACAATCAGCTACACCTGCCAGTAGTCTGGTTTCTTCTGCCTTTCTCAGCTGCCATTGTCAGCCCAGGCAGGCATGGCCCTGTGGCTTGGAGCAAACCATCTCCAAGTTGTCACTCGAGCACTGTAACCAGGGGCACTGCCTCCCAGTTACATAATGGGTCAAATTCAGGAATACCTTCCTGGCTCCACACAGGCTAGGAGGCTTGTCTGCTGTTATTAATATGGAAAATAGTTCTCAATCCCTGTGCTACTGCTTTTCCCAGCCCCCAAGGTATACTTGTGGGGGTCTCTGGGGCCTCTCAATCTATACCACATTAAGCCTACAACTTGTTACAGTATGATAAAAAATATATAATCTGAATAAAAAATAAATATTGAATGATCAAGTTGTGTGTTGTGGGGGAGCTCTGCCTGCAGCCCCACCCCACCCCCACCACACACCCCGAACAGCATAGATGAGAGTAAGTCTACCAAGACATGATCTGCTTGGGGAGGAAAGGTGGCCAATCTCTCAAAGGAGAGGGACCAAGGGCCTTTTCCTCAGTGGGTTTTTATTGGGTTCATTTTGCACAGGAATACAAGTAAAGCTCATCAATCATTGTCAGGCAGTAAGGATCAAACAATAGATAACATTTGAAGAACTACAAGGGCTTATTCTGAGTCAGGATCTGTTACCTAAAGGGCTACAAAACTTTTGGAAACAAACTCATTTCCTGCTTGGACCATTATCAGAAAACTGAGGGCATTCTTAGCAAAGCGGGTATCACAGGATTTTATGTATTCTTTCTTAGGCCTGATCGCCCTGGGGATCTGGCCCTTTCCAGCGCAGGGCTGCACCACCCTCTGTTATTGTTTCAGACTTAAGTCAGGCAGGGAAATTAAGGCAGCCAAGAGATTAGGAGACTTCTTGCAGGCAGGATGAGGACTCATGCTATGTCAAAGCTTAGGGGTGATGATCCATCACCGCCTTTTTCTATAGCCCCTCAAATCCTTCCCTGAGGGCCCCCCATGACCATGCCTGACATAGGTCATCCCTCCCTTGAGGAATTTTACCCATCATTGTCTAACCAGTCATCTGCTTGGGGCCAAGCAGGGTGAAGTAAAAGGGGGCAGAGATTGTGCCCCTGACACAGAGATAAGCCTTGTCTCCTTAGTGTTTATGGTCCCCAGGTCACTCACTCAGCCTTAGGCATGGAGGGTTACAGCTTCTGAAACTAGGCAGGGAAGTTCCCACCAATGTGTCATTTGGAATATGAGTGAAGCGAATGAAGAAAAATTAAAATGCAACATTAAAGGGATTAAAAAATATCAACATTTAAAAACAAAAAAATACAAAACAAAAAGACTAAATAAATGGAAAGAAGAGAAATTTTTACAATGCAAGTTCTGAAGAATAGCAAAGTGAAATTTATCTCAGCTGTTGGTGTTCACCTTCTGACTTCTTTCTGGATTGTCTCTGGTATTATTGTTCTACTCTTGAATGAATAAAAAAAAAGTCTGCTGGTTTTAAACCTGCCAAATAGTTTTGCAGGTTTTCCCAGATCCTTTAGGCAGAAGCTTGCTGGGCTCCTTTATTTTCCTTTCCTGTGGTTCTTCAAGGATGGGGGTTCAGTATGGGCTACAATAGTCACAGGTGCCCAGTTTCTAGCTAACATAGCTAGAAATTCATAGCACTGTGCAGCCACACTGTCCACTTGGCACATTTGTGCAAGGCCTGCACCGATAATTCACCTTGATTTGCAACCCTTTGATCAGTCCATGAGGTTGACTGAGTGGGAACAAATTTTAGCCTCCTCCCTCTGTCTTTGTTTGGCCCAGCTGTTGTGTGTGTGTGTGAGGTCCCTGAACCTTGGCTCAGTTCCCCTATTGAAAAAAGTCTGTCTGGGCACTGCTGCCTCTCTGAGCCCCTGCTGCCCTCCTTAGATCAATCTGTGAGGCACTCTGAGCAGGAGCAAATATTGTCCACACACTTCCTCTTTGCTGGCCTTGCCGGTGCACATGAGAGGTCCCTGTATAGTGGCTCAGTTCCTTTTTTGAGTAAAGTCCCATTGGGTACTGTTTGCCGCTCCCAACAAGCACCCAGATTTCCACACAGTCCAACTCTGTGACCAGTCCAGAATCTATATGGGTTATGGCCAATCACAGCCCATCTGTTCTCCCAGCTCCAGGTGTCACCCAGTTCTGGCACAAGGCCCCAGGGACTTCCCTGTTGGCCTACAAAATCTTCTCACCACCTTTTTTAAAGCCTCCTCTTCACACTTGGTCTTCCAAACTTCATATCAGCTGAGATTCTCTTGGCTGTTTACCCTGTTCTTCAGAAGATCAGCCAGGTGTCCCAGTTGGGTGCATGAGCAAGTAGGCTCAGCTCCCACCTACCTCTCTGCCATCTTCCTACCCATATTTTGATAAGTATTTATATATTCTATATATTATTCCTTCGTTAAATATTTCATTTTAAAATATATGAGTATTTTCCCAGTATGTAACTTGTCTTTTCCTCATTTAAAGTGGTGTTTTAAATCTGGTGATGACCAACTTAATATTTTTTTCTTTTACAGGTTATGTTTTTAGTTGTCACGTTTAGAACACTTTTCCCAATCCTAAATTCTATAGATATTATTTTATATTTTTCTAAACATTTTATATTTTAACTTTTATATTTAAGTTCATGATCCATTGTGATTTAATTTTTGTACAAGAGATGAGTTTTAAGCTTAGATTGTTACTATTTGAGGGGACGTTATGGATGCCTAATTTCTCTGGTTTTATTTGTTGAGAATGTTGTCATTGCTCCATTAAATTGCTTTTCACCTTTGCCAAAAATCTATATTTCATTGTTCTGTGAGTTTATTTCTGGATTTTATATCTTCATTATTCTACTGTGTATCCCACCACCAATATGATACTATCATGATAATTGTAACTATACATTAGTTAATATCAGGTAGAGTGATTCCTTCCAATTATAACTTGTTTGTCAAGATTGTTTTCACTATTTTTGGGCCTGTGTTTTGTCATTACATTTTATAAGAAGCCTGTCTATATCTGAAAAATACTTACTAAGATTTGGAAAGGAATTACACTATACTGAAAAATTTACTTGGAGAAAGTTGATATCTTTACCATGTTGAGTCTTCCAATCTATGAGCATAGTTATTTCTTCCATTTACATAATATTTTATTTTTCACTAATATTTTATCATTGTAAGCATACAGACTCTGTACATGTTTTGTTAAATCTATGCCTAACATTTTATTTTTTTGGATAGATTATAAATCATATTTTGTTTTTTCAATTACAGATTAAAACCAATATTTGTATTAATTTCAAATGTACAGTATAATGGTTAGACAATCAGACTGATGGTTGCCAGAGGGGAGGGAGACTAGAAGACTGGGTAAAAAAGGTGAAGAGATTGAGAAGTACAGATTGGTAGTTCTAAAATGGTATTGTGTTTTAAATTTCATTTTCCAAATGTTCATTATTAGTATATAGAAATACAGTTGAATTTTTTAGTGTTAATCTTATTTTTTGTGAGTGGTAAACACACTTATTACCAGTCACTAACACTAGTACCAGTCATTACCAGTTACCAAAACACTGTAGTGTTTTTTTATAGGTTCCCTGAGGTTTTCTATTTAGATACTCATGTCGCCTGCAAATTAATTTTTTCCTTTGCAATCTATATGCTCCCTGAAACTTATTTTCTGTTAAATACAACTTCCTGTACTATGTTAAGTAAGTTTGGTGACAACAGACATCCTTGCCTTGTCCCTGATATACATTCAGTCTTTCACAGTGAAGTATGATGTTCACTGTAGATGTTTTGCACATGCTTTTTATTCTTTTAAGATAATGCCTTTCTATTCTTAACCTCCTGAGGGCATTTAATTATAACTGGAGTTGAATTTTGTCAAATTATTTTTTGATAAATTGACATAATCATGTAATATTTCATCTTTTGCCTATTGATATGATAGACTACACTGATTGAATTTCAAACTTTAAACCATCTTTGTATACTTGATAGAAACTATCTTTGCCACTTGGTCATAGTATTTAATTTTTTATACATTGTTTTTTTATTTGCTGATTTTTAGTGTACTTTTATTTCAAGAATGAAGGGATAGAGAACCATGATACCTTTTAAAAATAGTTATGGTTTATTTTTTGTATTGTTGTTCAAGCACAATGGTCTCCACTTCCCCCCCACCGTTCTCCCCCACACTGACCTCCCCTACTTCCCACCCTCAATCTTAACCACATTTGACTTTGCCCATGGGTCTTCTATATTTGTTCCTTGATGATCTTCCCCTTCTTCCCCCTGTTATCACTCTCCCCCGTCTCCTCTGGTTACTGTCAGTTTGTTCTTTATTTCATATTTCTGGTGATATTTTGCTTGCTTGTTTGTTTTGTTGATTAGGTTCCACTAATAGGTAAGATCATATGTGCTTTGAAGCCATCCAAAACAAAGCAGATTCACACAGGAGTTGGGCAGATGGAAGAAAATTTGCAGAGCCATTGAAATGTCTGACATACCTTTATTCTGGAGTAGAGCGATCCATGCATACCACAAGCCACATGTCACTCCAGAGGAAGTCCTAACTCCCTTATATATTAAATGCACACAAAGGCACCTGGGTACCAAGATATTATGTAACAAAACATGATTCTGCACATGTGGGCCCATACTCAAGGTTATGTGAATAGTACTTATCATAGTTGCCCAGACATCTGGGTGAGAAAGCCTGACTGACTCCATTTTTCCTACAATCCAATACTTCAGGGTTCCTCACTGTAGAAACTACACAAGGGTGTCTTTCACAAGGGTCCCTTGGCAAAGAAGGTTGAGCCCTGCACCCAAATGCTGCAACAGCAGTAAAAACTGCAACAGTGTGCAACCAGAACACAAGTGCTGCTACCAAAGGCAGCAAGGCTTCACTGCCATTCAGTGGTTAGGGATGCCCACCATTCTTCCAAGGGACCACCTCTCAGATGTTTGATAGCATGGGTCTTAGAGATAATGCCTGTAGAGCTTGGATAACACAATGATGGACATCAGGAATGCATACACAGCATTCAGCCCCTATTAAGTCATACATCCCACCCTGTGATGCAGTCAGCATATCTAAGGCCATACAATTTTGTAATGCTACTTTATTGCTACACTTCCTCTTTTAAGAGGATTTCTTAAGATGATTTAAGAAATCATCTTTTGCATTCAATGCACAAACAGTGTGCAAATTCAAAGCAGTTCTCTCAGTCTCAGTGACTATAAAAGCAGCATTAGGAGAAAAAATGCCTAATGGGTAATAACATTAGGGGGTACACTTTATCCAGTGTTGTGCTTTAAATGTATCCCAATTGGTTGGCCAAATTGCAAGGGTTTTCTGAACTTGAGTAGGCAAATAGTGCTACCCCCAGGTACAATGGCCAATTCAATTTCTGGGCAAGTAAGGCCACCCATGTAGCCACACACCCAGAGTGCCCTGGTGGGAACTGCAGCCCATGCCTCATGTCATGCCTCCCAGTAATGTTTCAGAGTCTGAGTCTGACACAAATCTATCAGAGTCCAGCCCTCTTGGGCTTGTCCTTTGAGGCTCTCAATACAAAGGGGAGCTGTTCCAGCCAACTCAATGGCCTCAGCCATAAGCCACCTCAAGCTATCTATATGGAGTAACTGACTAATGGCCTGGACCAATCATACTGCTACTTTGTCCCCAGCATTGATATGAGTCCAAGTTGCATTCCATAAGGCATGTGTACTGTTCCACTGGTTCTGTAACCAATTCCAATTTGAGAAAGAAGCTGGAGAGATGCACCATTGGAGGCTTGCAGACATGCTCAGTGGGATTTTGGTGCAGACCCAGCATGCTGATTGGTTAGCCACTGAGGCATAGATATGTACCCAGTCCACTAAGGTTTTACTTTGCACCCTAGGGGTGAAACGACAGAACAGTTATTAGAACTAACAATGGCAAATCATGAACCCCAGTCAAGATACAAGCAAGTTTCTGGTCAGCCAATAAGATGCTGGATGGCAGAGAGGGCCTTCCTTGGCACAAATACCATACTTTTCTGCCTTGACTGGAGGTTCAACATCTACTTGCAACAAAAGTGGAGAACTCATAATGGGCCATAAAGAAATCACAAAGGTGCCATGGAGCAGCATTTCATAGTCTGCTAGCCCTGGGTATGCTTCGTTTAAAATGGGGGGTCATGTTCCAATCAACCAGGGCATTATCTGTAAGTTTCTCTCCACCCGTTGGCCCCAAGGGCCAACAAGAGCCACACAACATATGTGGGAGGGCCTTTATCTCCCAGGGCCATCTCTAAGTGGCTGTTTGTCCACACTCCAGGCCCTCAGGAGAAGGCAACAGAATGTTTCCTTATTTCTTCATGCTGGTTTCAGCTAAGCCAATTTAGTCTGTACCTGTGACTGAATTAGAGCTGCAGTCTGGTGGAATAAGGCTTCCATAGGAGGTAGTACCCCCTCCAACTCCTCTCATTGAGAGTTTGGAGGATAGTTCAGCTTCCCAGTATAGGGGTGGCAGCTGTGGCTCACAGGCCCTGCTTTAATAGGCTGTTGTACCATTTTATCATCGCAGCAGCTTGGGGTGATAGGCCACATGGAACTTGCAGTAAATCTGCAGGTCTCAGGCCCATTATTTCACCAAGGCCCCAGTAAAATGCATCCCCTGATCATTTTCAATGATAAAGGTTTGCCCATAAGCAGCACATAAGCACTCCTTTGCTGCAATTACTGCTTTCTCATCTGGGTACCATGTGGAATAAGCAGCTAAAACTCCAACAACCATGTCCACACACATGATGGCATACTTATACCCCTCTGAACTGGATAGGGGTTCAATTACATCAACCTGCCACTGGCACAGTGCTACCTGTTCCTTCACCACCCATCTAGAAGTTCCCACAGGCCTCTGGAGATTCTCCTGTGAGCAGACCATACAGGTCTCACAAGCTGCCTGTACCTCAGCTAAGGTGACAGGTAACCCCCAAGCTTTCGTAGTAGACCACATTGTCTTCTGCCCAACATGGAAGAATCAATGGTGTAGCCAGTGGGCTACTTCTTTTCCTGACTGGCCAGCAGGCACCACTTCCAGCCATTGCACCTTGGCTAGTGTATCAGTCTCATCATTCCCAGGGGAAGCAAAAGGTACAAGTCTGGTCACATGATATACAGTGATTTGCTTCTCGTGGCCTAATTTCCATAGGACTTACCATAAGGCCTGCCCCCATAATGGACTATGCATAACCATCCATTTATTTGCATGTCATGTAGAGATCCAAAATGTTAATTCCTTGTACACCACCCAACTATCTGTGCAAATAATCATGGGAGGTGCTTCATTGGCAGCCACAAGCCACATGGTTTGCAGTTCACCCCACTGTGTACTCTGACCCGCTCTAGTATCAAACCAGAACATGTCTGTTTCTGGTTGAATTGCCACAGTAGTCCCCATGGCAGGCTGGTCCTTTCTGGACCTGTCAGTAAACCATGAATCTGAGGGAACAGGTGCCCACCCTTCACAGAATGGGCTAGATTCCATCTCTTCTACTGTGGCAGGGGCAGTATATTTTTCATCTATATAGACGACAAAGCCCAACACTTCTTGCAACTCAGCCCATAGGGGGCTAGTTGACAGAGTACTTCTTTGTTGCAGATAAGCCCTCCACTTAGCCAACGTGGACATCTGAGCCATCCCACTGTGAGGCTTGGCCATCCTGTCTTGGACCCACCCTTCAATGGGATAAGTTGTCCTTACTGTCATGGGGGTAGTTCCTGTTATAACTTCTGTGGCCAACAGGGCTGCTTACACCACTGCCACTTGATTTTCAGTTAGGGAGTACTGTACCTCTGCTCCCTTCCACAGTTGGGACCAGAAACCCAGGAGTTATCTTAGCCATTCCAATTAGTGCCAAAGACTCCATCTACAACCTTCTTGTGTCACATGCACATCTAGCTCACAAGGTCTAGCAGGATCCAGAGCATGCAAGGCCTGAGCATGTTTAATGATGTGCATTGCTCTTTGGAATGCTTGTTCCAAGGTCAGGGTCCAGTCCCAGCTTTCTCCCTTTTTTACCAAGGCATACAAGGAGTGGACCTGAGCGAGGTGGGGCATGAACACTATCCAGTACCAAACAGGCCCTAAAATGTCTGGAGCTGTTTCACAGTAGTAGGGTTAGGATACACCTGAATTTTATGTATCACCACATCAGGGATTACTTTTGTTTTACCCAATGAGACAACCCCCAAGAATTTGACAGATAATCTAGGCCCTTGCAGATTGGCTTCATTGACTGCCCAGCCACATGACTTCAAGTGTGACAACACTTGCAGCACTGCTTTCTCTAACTCTGTAAGATAATCACCGGTTAGCAAAATGTCATCTGTGTAATGGAAAAGGTGCACTTCTGCAGACTGTGGCCACTCAGCCAGGTCTTCTGCCACAAGCCCGCACATCAATGCCCAGGATATGCTGGGGGAAAGGGGATACATAAACAGTATATTTATGGGGAGGCAGCACCAAATACTCAGAAAGAACAGAACAGCCTTCATCTTTACACCATGTCCCCCATATCCATGAATAGAGGCCTCAGGCTGAGAAAACTTGTAAGGGTTTCCATATAGGAAAGTACAATCTGCCCATGTGTCTACTAGAGCTAAAAGCTACTGAACATTTGTAGGGAACCAAAGAATAGCCTGTTCTAATTGTGGCCTCTCAGTCCCCACATGGCCCCCATAGATGAGTTCCTTGACCTCTCCCCTATTCAAATATCCAAAGGATATCTCCTCCCTCTTCTCAAGAGGTTCACACAGCCAGGTGGTCTTCCACCTGAACTGATTAGGCCTCTTGGGTTGTGTCCCTGAGCTTCCTCCTCACCATCTTCTTCTATGGCTGCAGGAAATGTTGGTCAGCTCACAACTATTTCCAAAGTTCAAATAAGTAGGCATTTGGCTTCTTATCAATCTTAGTTAGATCTACTCCAGCCCCTAAAATGTCTGACCACATCTGTGTCATGGTCACCCACATGGTGTTGCTGTTTGACTGCAAGACAGAGGAAGCTGGAGACACCATCCACACTCCTTTCTGCTGCCATCAGGTCTCTTTCTCCCCCAGATTCACCACCATTCTGGTGACATCATTAATGCAATGGCTGCCATGTGGGGCCAAGATTGCCATGAGGGATCCAAAATAGGCAGAAGGGGCATGCTGCAACACTAGACCCTGCATCCCTGCTGTAAAGCATTCATCATCAGGGCCCTGAGTATTGGGATTGAACATAGCTTGGTGCATGCCCAAATCCCACAGGATTTGCAGTAAGTCCACAATGAACTGCCATTTTCTCACAATGTCTGGCACATCTCCTGTAGTCACCCAGACTCATGTGAATTGCAGCCATGACCCACTCCAACAGAGAATGCTATCCCTGCCCCCTTCTGTGCCACCAGCTAGCTATTCAGCAACTATTGACACAGCGAGAGGTGAGTTGAGATAGAAGTTAACTTTTCCGCCTCATTATCAGTGCACATGATGCTGTCCATCTTTAAATCCCAAAGGCATAAGAGCCATACCACTAAGGGCTCTCCAGGCCACTGGTGAACTGATTCATGAGATTGACCAGTTCAGCCTGTGTATAGGGACAATAAGTCATGTGTTCAACCATCTTGGTGGGGCCAGTTGAATTCCCTCTAGGCACCATGGGCTGCTTGCAACTTCATCTTTTGTAGCAATACAGGATGGGCCACAGGGAACTTGGTTCCTCTTCTTTGTCCTCCTCTGACTCACCCACTACAACCAGGGAGGGGTATTGCTGTGACTCCACCATTCAGAGGTCTTCCTTCCGGGTGCAGATCCTAGCCTCCAAGGCTTCCTCTTTTCCTTGGAGTTCATGTAATTTCACTGCATTGTGAAGTGCAGTCTCCATCTCAGCTCAAAAACCTGAAAGAACCACCCAGACCACTGTCCCATGTGGCCACCTATGTGCTTGGCTTCTCTAGATTCTCCCTTACTACCCCTCAGGGCCTTCTGTCCTGTGTCAGGTGTGCCACAAACATCAGGCCGATTCTGAGTGGGGGGTCCATATTGCCAGGAGACTTGATACCAGATACCACATACCCAGTGACTGGGCACAATTCCAGATCTTCCTCCAATGGGGCCAACAGCTCTTCCATATTCATACCAAACTGTGACAAATCCTGCCGATGGCACTAATTGTCTTGTAGCCAATGAAGGCCAGGCATGTTCACATGGAATTCAGGCAGATGGAAAAAAATTTGCAGAGCCATCAATGTCTGACGTGTCTTTATTCTGGAGTGGGGTGAACCATGATTGCATGAAGTCATGTGTCACACTACAAGAAGTCCCAGCTCCCTTACATACTAAATGCACACAAGGCTGTCAGGGTGCCAAATATTATATAACAAAGCATGATTCTGTGCATGTGGACCTATGCTCAAGGTTATGTGAATACTGCTTATCATAGTTGCTTAGGTATCCAGGTTCAGGAGCCTGACTGACTCCATTTTCTCTACAATATGGTATTTGTCTTTCACCGTCTGGCTTAGTTCACTTAGCACAATCCTCTCCAATTCCATCCATGGTGTCATGAAGGGTAGGAGCTCCTTCTTTCTTTTTGTTCTGTAAATGTGCCAGTTTTTTGATCTACTCATTTATTGATGGACACTTAGGTTGCTTCCAGCACTTGACTATTGTAAATTGTGCTGCTGTGTACATTGGGATACATAGGTTCTTTTGAATTGGTGTTTCAGGATTCTTAGGAAATAATCCCATCAGTGGAATTGCCAGGAAAAAGGCAGTTCTAGTTTTAGTTTTTGGAGGAAATTCCATACTGTTTTCCACAGTGGCTGCACCTATCTGCATTCCCACCTATAGTGTACTAGGGTTCCCTTTTTTCCACATCCTTGGCAGCATTAGTTGTTTGTTGACTTTTTTATCATGGTCATTCTAACTGGTGTGGAGTGATACCTCACTGTGGTTTTAATTTGCATCTCTATGATCATTAGTGATGCTGAACATCCTTTCATATGTCTCTAGGCCCTCTGTAAGTACTCCTTGGAGAGGTGTCTGTTCAGGTTCTTTGCCCATTTTTTTAATTGGATTGTTTGTCTTCCTGGAGTGGAGTTGTGTGGGTTCTTTATATGTTTTGGAGATCAAACACTTGCCTAAGTGTCATTGGCAAATATATTTTCCCATAGGGTTGGTTACCTTTTCATGTTGCTGATGTTTTCTTTATCCATGCAGAAGCTCTTTGTTTTGATGAAGCCCATTTTGTTCATTTTTTTCCTTTATGTCCCTTACTCTAAGGGACATATAGTTGAAAATATTGCTGTGTGGAATACCTGAGATTTTCCTGCCTAAGTTCTCCTCTATGACTTTTTTGGTGTTGCAGCATATATTTAATTCTTTTATCCATCTTGAGTTTATTTTTTGTGTATGATGTAAGTTGGTGGTTGAGTTTCATTTATTTGCATATAGCTGTACAGATCTCCCAACACCATTCATTGAAGAGGTTATTTTTACTCTATTTGTTGAGCATTTTTGCATCTATGCTTCTGAGACACTTTGGTGTGCAGTTTTCTTTTTTGTAACCATTTTTCATTTCTTATCAGTCTAATTCTGTCCTCAAATAATGAGTTAGTATCCCCCTCTGTATATATGTTGGAAAGCACATTAAAGTGGTGTCTATTTTTCTTTAAAAAATGTGTATCGAAACTATTTGATTCTAAAGTTTTATAATGGTTATACAACTTTTAAGATTATTTATTTTATATTTCTTGATTTTGGTATTTTTTAGGCAATTGATCCACTTCTTCTAAGTTATAGAACTTGTAAGTATAAAATTATTTAAAATATTTCCTTTATTAATCTTCTAATGGCTATACCATCTGTAGTAATAGCCCTTATTTCATCCCTGTAATTGGTGATTTATGTCTTCTCTCAAGTGTTGTGTATTTTTTCTCTTTTTTAATTTAATCTTTTAATTAAAGCTTAATATTATTTAACATTTAATATTATTTTTATAAGTTTCAGTTGTACAGCATTATGGTTAGGCAATCACATATTTGTAAAGTGTTCCCCCTGATATTTTGGGTACCCAATAGACATCATACATAGTTATTAAAATATTATTGACTATATTTCTTATGCTGTAATTACATTCTCATAACAATTTGTAACTGCCAGTCTTTACTTTTCAATTCCTCCAAATTTTTCATCTATTCTTCTAAGCCCTCACCACTCTGGCATTCATCAGGTTGTTCTTTATGTCTGTTACTGCGAAAATCAAAATTAGGGGCTAATCCTCCTTGGTTCTTGCCTTGCTCACAAGGGAATAATTTACATGACAGGCAAACATATATAGTGGAATGAGATATCAAGTTTATTTATGAAAACATGTGAGCACGAAGCTGTAAGCAAGTACCTAGCTAATATAAATGCCCTACTTATAAAGGAAATAAAATGGTTAGTAAGTTTGTTAGTAAATTTGTTCTATACTCTTAAGCACCAGTCTACAAGTGGGTACTCAGCTAATCTGAGTGTGCTGATTATTGGGGTTCAGGGGTTATATACTTTAGTCAGTTTAGGTTTCCCCTCCTTCTCCTCTTTTGGTACTAGGAATCGATACACAGTTTTAAATGTTTTCTTTCCTAGCTGTTAGAGACAATACATACAGATATTCAAGGATTCCCTCCCTGCATTATCATAGTTTTGGTTATCATAGTTTTTGTTGTTGTGTTCAGAATGCCTGGCCATCTTATCAGACTTGGATCAGGAATGCTGAATTAATGGGTGAGACATGTCTCCCTTTTGTTTCTAGCCTTATGTTTTAAGTTCTTTATTAAATTGTACTGGGAAGGGGCCCTGCTTTATTTCACCTCCAGCTACTCATTCCTGGATTCCACCTAATATTCTCAAGTCATGGGAAGCAAAATCTTTGGAGACTTCTGGTTATCAACCACTCTAACTGCTTCATGCTAGAAGGGGGTGTTGTTGTGGTTTTGGTTCCTATGCTTTACAGCTGTTTTCCAACAGAAGTGTCCAGGTGTGATGCTCTTCTAGGGGCCCATAATAAGGGGTCAAATGTTGTTGGCTGGTTCTCTCAAAGCATGGATGGGCAGGAATTCTAGAAGAGTCATTATCTTGACATGGAGTCCATAAATACTAGGGGTGACACATTTGACAAGAATATTAGTGGAGTAGAATATTTGGGACTGTATTTGATAAGGATTAAATTAACAGAGACAGAAAATATCCTTTCCTTGGGGTGGAGGCTGAGTATACTGGTAGGCTAGTAGAAAGAGTTTCAGAAATATGAGAAAGACACATATATTAAGGCTTAATTATCATGTTACTTGTTTGTAACTGCTTTTTGTTTTTTGAAGAGGAGTTTGAGGTCCTCTACTGGCTTACAGGAGTAGGTAGAATGGCCCTACTGTTTTGGAAGTCCTGAAGGTTTAGATGATTCCTTCCATGGGTTGACTTGAGAATGATGTATCCAGTTGGAGTTACCATGGATCTTGATGTCTGTCAAGGAAGACATAAGAACAGGGATAAGTTCTTTCTATTAGGATTGTAGATGAGAACTGGGAAACATTGTCCTTCCAGGTTTTTAAACAGACCATGTCTCCTGGTTTAACTTGTTTGTGTTGGCAGCCTTAAGTTGTTTCTATACTCTTGTAATGCTTTTTGTATCTGTATTAGATTAATGGTGTAAGATAATTTAGGGTCTGTGTTACATGTTTAAAGTCCAGTTTCTCTGTTGCAGAACAGATAAGTAGATCATTTACATATTGGATCCCGAGGCTACTCACCTCAAGTGACAGGTTCCTTAACTCCTCTGATAATTTTCGTCTAAATAACTGAGGGCTGTCCATAAATTCCTGAAGGAGGATAGCCCATGTTAGTTGTTGCTTATATACCTGTGGATCTGTCTATTTAAAAGTAAAGAAGAAGTCCTAGTTGTAGACTTTCCTGCTACTCCTAGGATGGTGTGAGATTGAGAGAAGAGGGGTCTGGAGAAGGAAGTAAGGACAGAGTAGATGTCCCCAGTATCTAACAAGAAAGTTACTGTCCTACTTGCCACATCTATGTATACCCTAGGTTCCAGTCTAGTATTGGCGACCTCTCAGGGTGGGGTCAACTAGGATGGAAAGCTTCAGTCCTGCGTTACCACCTGCATGGCAGTCACAACCTCAGGCATGGGGGCCCTTTGGCCTAAGGGACAGAATGCTGCCAGTGGTCTTCCTCCTTGTACTTATGGCATGTTGCCTCATGTGGCTTGTTGTGGTTTACACATTTCTTGTCCCAGTACCCTGCCTTTTGACATACTAGACATTTAGTGTCATTGGTAGTGGATCTGGAAGGGCTAGAGAGATATGTCTATTGCACAAAGGTGGCTAAAATTTGGACATGCCTAACCTCCTCCTTTTTGCTTTCTCCTGAGCCTGATTGCAGAAGACCGTGTTGGCTGCCATTAACATCTCATTTAAGGAGACTCCAGGTTCCTGGATAAGCTTCTGGAGTTTTCTTCTAATATCAGATGAAAATTGGGTTAGAAATATTTTTTAACATGACCTGACCTTCATATGATTCTAAATGTAGGTTGGTGTACTTGATAAGTGCCTCTCTTACCCTTTCTAAAAATGTGGTAAGATTCTCATGCAGGCCTTGGCTGATAGCAGAGACCTTGAAATAGTTAATGGTATTTTTTTCAGCCTGTCTTGAGCCCCACTTTAATGTAAATTAGAAAGTGATTACATTCTTATATTTGGAAGCAGTGATTGTAGTCCCATTCAGGGTCTACCAGTGGAACCACTAACTCTCCTGTGGAGTATTTGCAATTATAGCAGTCCCCAACCTTTTTGTCATCAGGGACCAGTTTTATGGAAGACAATTTTCCATGGAATTTGGGGTGGGAATGAAATGATTCAAGCACATTACATTTATTGTGCACTTTATTTCCAGTATTATTACATTGTAATATATAATGAAATAATTATACAACTCACCACAATGCAGAATCAGTGGGAGCTCTGAGCTTGTTTTGCTTCAACTAGACAGTCCCATATGGGGGTGATGGGAGACAGTGATACCTTAAGTGTGTTGCTTGTGTCCAGTCTACTCCATAATCTTGTTTTGGTTGTGGTCACTGCAGAAAACCCTGTTTCACAAAGATAGAATATTGGAAATGGAAGTGCTTTTGTGGCAATTTCAGGATATTCCACCTTGACTTTTTAATCCAGACCATATGGATATTTGAAGTTGTCTTATACATACTTTCAAGGCCACCATCATTTGTGATTTTAAGCAGTTGAACTTCTTCTAGCTCAGACAAAGTTGATTCAACTGGCTTATTCACATGTTGGTTGCAGATCAATTCCTTCCCAGTTTGGGGTATTTTGTGGTTGGGAAGCAATGCTCAAACTCCTTTGAAAGCTGAGATAGTTGATCATGCACCAGCTGGGAAAAAGAAGGCCCTGGCTTAGTCTCTTTCAAAATCTCTGCTAATGTTTGAAACGTCAAAAATGTCATTGTTCATTCATTGCCCCCATAACTCCAGTTTGGCTTTGAACACGGCCACTTTAACTGCCAGCTTGAACACAGTTGTCATTATCCCCTGAAGTGACAGACTGAGTTTATTGAATAGGTTGAATATGTCACAGAAGTAAGCAAGATTGTGACTCATTCTGTGTCACTGAAAATGTGCTGCCAGTAGTGAATGTTTTTCTAAAAGAAATCTCTGGAGAAGCTCTTGCAACTCAAAAACTCTGGCCAGTAATCTGCCTTTAGAGAGCCATCTCACTTCTGTGTATAAGAGAAGACATGTGTGCTCTGAGTCCATCTCCTCACAGAGCTATGCAAACAGACTTCAGTTAATGTCATGTACTTTAATGTGGTTGATCATTTTAATTACATCCTGCAAAATGTTGCTAAGTTCAGGTGACATATTTTAGCTATCCAGCATTTCTCTATGGAGGACACAGTGTGTAGACTCACACTCAAAAGTTACTTTAACCCCAGTAGTGCAACCAGAAAGCTATCTACTCATGGCAGCTGCTTCAGTTTTCCTGATATGTTATCATTCAAAGACCTGAATAGTTCTGCGGTTGTGGTGTTGGTTGATAACAAAAATACACATAACATATCCTTGTGCACATCCTTCTAAAAAAATATTAGACATAAAGAAGCATTGTTGTCTTGTTGTCAACATTAGTAGACTCATCAACCTGGCTTGTGTACCACAGTGCCTCATTCATCCTTTAACAGTTGTGCCTCAATATCTTCTGCTATTTCATCAATTCATCTAGTTATAGTGCTAGCTGAAAGAGGAGCATGTGCTGCCTTTGGAAGTGCAGTCTCTCCTAAAAGTTCACAACAGATGTCCTTACCATCAGGCAGGATCAACCCTTTACCAATAGTAAAAGGCTTCTTAACTTTAGTAATGTGGTTAGCCACTAAGAATGATGCTCTCAGTACAGACACATTTGATGAAGTGGTGGCCACCAATAATTGCTTCTGTTCTTCATGTTCATGTTTTTTTAAAAAAAATTCAAAGGCTTTTTGTTTAATTCACACTGTTCTAGCTCCATGTGGTAAAGCAGTTTTGAAGGTTTCATGGCTTTATTGGCTAGCTGGTTGCCACATGTTATACAAAGTGGGCTTGGAGAATGTGAATCACCTGTTGCAATAAACCTATAGTTTAAGTAGCGGTCTCAGTATTTTCTTTTAAATGCAGCTTTCTTTTTGTTGTCAGCATCACCACCTCAGCTTCTACCTCAAATCATGAGGCATTAGATTCTCATAAGGAGCACTCAACCTAGATCCCTCTTTTGGACAGTTCACAGTAGGGTTGTGCTATTATGAGAAGCTATTGCTGCTACTGATCTGGCAGGAGGAGGAGCTCACACAGTAATGCAAGCAATAGGGAATGGCTATAAATACAGAGGAAGCTTTCCTCTCTCACCTACCATTCACCTCCTACTATGTAACCTGAGGGTTGGAGACCCCAGTGTAATCAAATAGGTATAAATTGTTTGCAGGTTTTCTGGCTTATTTCATCACATTTTCTTGCTCAAAATCTGATAAGGTCTTTCCCAAGACAGTCATAGGATCCTTTCAGGTTAACTTATAGGCTGTGGTAAGGTGTTGGAATACATCTATGTATTTATCTGGGTTGTCAGAGTAGCTTCTCAAGTCTGTCTTAATCTGTTTAAGTTCTACAAGAGAGAAGGGCTTATGTACTATTAAAAGCCATGTTCTCCTCCAGCCTCAATTAATGGTAAAAGTTTAGTCAGTGGAGAGATCCTAGGGATAGAAGGCATGAGGGTTGCTAATGGAGTTGGAGGTCCCAGATATAGCAGCAGTGATGAATATGTTGAGGGCATCTCCTCTGAAAAGGTTTTTTCTATAGGTGAGGGTGTGGAATGGCCACTAGATGGCATTGTGGTAGGAGTTTGCTTATATTTATAGCATAGATCCCCTCTTGCACCTCAAATAGAAGAATTCCGGCAGGTTTCTGACCACCTGCCTAGGGGGTTACAAGAGAGATGAAGTTGGAAGTTTGAGTCTAGTGGCCAGGATTCCCTATCAGCTAATTGATATCAATGCCAATCAGGGTTGTAAAAGAATGCTAGTCTTTTCCTCTGGAGTTGGGTGGTCAAACTGTGACCAGTTGGAAAGGATATAACCCAATGGGGCCCTGCCTGTTAAGGACTCCAGCATCATGGAATCATAACCTGAGGACCCAGTGTCCTGAGGCCCTGAGAATCGAGGACAGACATCTCTGTCATGGAAATATATAGAGACGAGGAGTTTTGTCTCTTTCTGGAAGGAAAACAGAAGGTTAGAGCCCAAGGTCCTGGGGCCATAACCTAAGGAGTCAGTATTCCAAGACCCTGAATAACTAGAACAGATATCTCCATTATGAATGGATCCTTCCATGGTATGAGAGACTTGGTCCCTACCTTCCTTTGACCAAAGAGAAGGATCTTATTAATGGGTAGGATCTAGGAAAAATGTGCAGGGGGCTCTCTGAGGGGAACAAATTTATGAGACTTAAACATTTAACTATATTTTATTGATTATGCAATTACAGTTGTTCCACTTTCCCCTCTTATCCCCCTGTTCCCGGCACCCCCCTCCCACCAGCATCCCCCTGCAGCTTAGTTCATGTCCATGGGTCATACATATAAGGTCTTTGGCTTCTCCATTTCCTATATTATTCTTAACTTTGTCCTGTCTATTTTGTACCAACCAATTATGCTTCTTATTCCTTGTACCTTTTCCCCATTTCCCCCCTCCCCACTGATAACCTTCCCTGTGATCTCCATTTCTGTTATTCTGCTCCTCATCTAGTTGTTTGCTTAGGTTTTTGTTTCCATTTTTGTTTTTTTTTAGGATCAGTTGTTGATAATTGTGAGTCTGTTTTCATTTTACTATTTATAGTTTTGATCTTCTTCTTCTTAGATAATCCCTTTAACATTTCATATAAAAAGGGCTTGGTGATGAAGAACCCCTTTAGCTTTACCTTATCTGGGAAGCACTTTATCTGTCCTTCCATTCTAAATGATAGCTTTGCTAGATAGAGCAATCTGGGATGTAGGTCCCTGCCTTTCATGACTTTGAATACTTCTTTCCAACCCCTTCTTACCTGTAAGGTTTTTTTGAGAAATCAGCTGAGAATCCTAAGGGAACTCCTTGTAGGTAACCCTCTCCTTTTCTCTTGCTGATTTTAAGATTCTTTCATCTTTATTCTTGGGTAATTTAATTATGATGTATCTTGGTGTGTTTCTCCTCAAGCCCAATTTCTTTGGGAATCTCTGAGCTTCCTGGACTTCCTGGAAGTCTATTTCTTTCACTAGATTGGGGAAGTTTTCCTTCATTGTTTTTTCAAATAAATTTTCAATTTTTTACTTTTCCTCTTCTTCTGCCACCCCCATGATTCAGATGTTGGAATGATTAAAGTTGTCCCACAGGGTTACTAAGCCTTTCCCCAGTTTTTTTTTTTTTTTTTTTAGTTCTTGTTTCTTCATTCTGTTCTGGTTGAATGTTTATTTCTTCCTTCTTTTCCAACTCATTTATTTGAGTACTGGTTTCTTCCCTTCTCTGTTGGTTCCCTGTACATTTTCTTTTATTTCACTTTACATAGCCTTCACTCCTCCCTCTATTTTGTTTCCATACTCAGTCATTTCTGTGAGCAACCTGATTACCAGTGTTTTGAACTCTGCATCTGATAGTTTGGCTATCACCTGATGGCTTAGTTTTGTTTTATTCCTGGAGTTGGATCTGTTGTTTCATTTGGGCCGTATTTCTTTTTCTCAGCATGACTATTAGGTTGTAAGAGGTGGAGCCTTAGGTATTTAGCATGGCAGGGCAACCCAGTTTGCTGTGTTATGGCACAGCAAATTGGGGAGGGGTCAGAGAGGGAACAATGCTGTTTGCTCAGCTCTCATCTTGCTTTCAGTCACTTCCCCTGCTACCCACAAGCAAATTGAGCCATTCTGGTGTGGCTTCTCAAGTGGGTGGGCTTGATTACCTTCTAAGACTTTGTGGGTCTCTCCAATGAACTCTCTTGTAAGGCTGAGAGTTTGTCATGACACCACAACCCACACAGGTTTTTAAAGCCAGAGGTTTTGAGGCTTTAGTTTCCCACTCTGGAACCCTGAGTTGTGTGATCTGTCTCCCTCCCCTGTTGTTCCTCCTGGCTTATCTGCATATGAATGTGGAACCACCCAGTCCATAAGCTGCTGCCTTAGCCACCCAGTCATCACCTTGCTACACATCCTCTCTTCCCTGGCTGCCCATCTTTGTCCCTCCTACCAGTCTGGATAAATGTTTCTTCTTTAACTCCTTGGTTGTTGGACTTCCACATAGTTCAATTTTCTGGTTGTTCTGGTTGTTTTTTGTTTTCAAATTTGTTTTTGTGCTTCTTTTGCTTGTATGAGGAATCGAAGTGTATCTACCTATGCCTCCATCTTGGCCAGAAGTTAAGTTTATGAGATTTTAAAGGCAGTCTCTCTCAGATACTGGGTTTCCAGAATAGTTAGTCTTACTATTTAACCCAACCTTACCTGGCTAAAGAGTTTTCAGAATAGCTAATGTTACTCTGTAACCCAAACCTGCCAGGCTGGAGAAGCCTCATTTCAGAGTCCCCAGGTTCATCTCTATTTTCAATCGGAAACCTCTTTCTCCTTTAAGTCTTCCAATGGGGGAGATTTTGAAGGGAACTTCTATGTCCTCTGGGTATGCTCCTTCATTATGTAGGTGGTAGATATTTAAATTATTCACCCTGATTTACTGTTAGATGCCCTCATTGATATAACTGATGCTGAGGATGATGGCTAGCTAATTTATCAGTGTAAGTTCTAGTAGTCCCTATTATGCACTGCTTTCCATTTGTAGTACAGCAGTGAGAGAGAACAATCTGTAGATCACTCCATGTTAGGTCACAAGTCAGTGATTACAGCTGACAAAAGGTTTTATTTTTTGTCACAACATTTTGAATAATTAATTTGTTTACCACTGCCTAATTGTGCCTGTGGTTTCTATTGGGAAATAACAATTGCCTTTGAAAAGGGAGCTCTTGGCTTTTTCATTTGTCATTAAAATTATCTTTGCCATTTATCTATGTGTATTTTCTTTTCTTATTTCTAGTTTTCTTCATTTCCATTTTCCTTCTTTAGTTTCCTATTCCAATGTCCTTTCTTCCTTTATGTCTCTTTCTCTTATCCTTTCTCACCTTTTTTTACTTCCTTAATTCTTTCTCTTTTTGGTTCTTCCCCCTATACAATACTTTTTCAACTTGCACAGACCTTCTGCAATGTACACACTTCTTCTGTAACTTTCCTAGTCCCTTTTAACTCATGTAGAGATCATCAACCCATTTCCAGGTCTATAATGTATCTTTGATTGAAAAACATATTCTTTCACAACTTGTTTAGGATTTTCAATTTTTAGTGAAAACCAAAAGTATATAATTAGCATGCTTTAGATTAATACATTTATGAATACATGTACAACTTTTCAAAACGGTTTTTTTTTTTAATTTGGCAAATACACTCACATTTTTATTCTTGATAATTGCTATTACATCCCCTTACTGTGGTGAAAAGTGAGCTGTTTCATTATGTAATGACCTTGACAACTGCAAGGAGACTGCAGAAGATATAGGGAGATATCAGGCTTAGATAACCTTCAGCTACTTCAGTTTTAAAAGTACCAAATTTTCTCTTTTACATTGAAGGAGGTAGTTATTGCTTATGGGGACAGCAAAACAAAGTAAAGAATTAGGGTGGAGGAAGTAACAGGAGAGAGAGTAGGTGGGGTGCTTTGGTTCCCTGGAAAATTTATAGGAAAGGAGTGAGCCAAGGTGGGGCTGCTTTGGCTCACCTGGAAGTCAGATGAAAAGGGGCTCTGGAGACAGGATCAGGGACTAAGCCCAGGTCAAGTTGCCATTGTCCATTCCTCCCATGGCTGCAAGTCTCCTTGGGACCCTTAGAATTTAGGAGGAAATAAAAGAGTGGCATCTTGAGTAAGGCCAGAACTATTTCTCAGTAGGGAGAGAGCAAGACACTTATCTGGCAAATGTAACCATACCCCTCAGGGGAGAAATGTAGCAGGTTTATAACAGGTCAATGATTCAAACAGTTTTGGTTCCCTGCCCATGGATTAGAGGCAGAAAAGACTAGGGACTTGTGTAGTGGGTGTAAGTGTGCTGCTTGTGAGTGGGGTTCCCAAAGGCCATTACACCTTTGGTCATTCCCAACTCTCTTATGTGCCTCAGTTTCTCCCCTGGCTAAGACAATCAAGGGAGCTCAGAGTGCTGAGTTACTAACAGTTAATTTTCATGTCCACTGATGAGCCAAAGTTACATTACAGTGATAGGAGTTCCCTATGAGGCCCCTGCAAATCTTGGTGATTGACCCAAGACACCTCTGTGAGGCCCCCACTCTGTAGGAAACGTGACAACTCAGACCACAGGGGGATGTGCTTCTTCAGTCTTTGGAGCCCAGGCAAATCCGAACACTTATTTTAGATTTTATTTTTGTTTCTGGCTCCAAAAAACAAGCCCAACATCTATGAATAACCTCTTCTCCCACTGTTGCATCTCCCTTTTAATCCCAAAGGTGAAATAGGCAACAAAACATTGCAGGGGTGACCATACTCACTGCATTCCAGGTGGCTGGAGACATATGTGGGATCTGAGTCACAGCACCAAAACATGTTAGTGGGGAGACCTGAGTTAGAGGCTGCCCCTCCTTTGTTTTTGCCTTGCTTGCAAGAGAATTCAGCTAAGAGACAAACACATAGAGTGGAATGAGATATCAAGTTTATTCATAAAAACATGAGCATGAAACTGCAAGCAGGCATCTAGCTAACCTGAAAGCCCCACTTATTGAGTAATTGAGTAAATAAAGTAGATAGTAACTTTGTTAGTAAGTTTCTTCTATACAGTTGGGCACCTGGGTATAAGTGGGCACTCAGCTACTCTGAATGTTATGGGTATTGAGATTTAGGGGTTATATACTTTAGTCAATTTCTAGGTTCCTCCTCCTTCACCCCTTCTAAACCTTGGGATCAATATACAGTTTTAAAGGTTTTCTTTCCCAGCTACAGGAGATGATATAAACAGAATTTCAAGAGCTCTCCTCCTCCTGTGTTATCACATTTTAGGCTATCATAGCTTTGCTTTGTAAGGGAAAAAGCTAGCTATTTTAAGGAAAATAGCACCCAGGAAGTAACCCAGGTTTTGCTTCCCACTTCTGTAAGCTGCTTGGTGCACCGAAACCGCAGAGAGGCATCAGCAGCAGCGGCCCTGGACAGGAAACTCTGCAAAAGGGGCTGCTGAGCCTAGATAGAAACTGTTAACCCACTTATCACTCACCCTCACTGCCTTGCTGTATAAAAAGGCAGCAGAATAGAAGTTGGGGGCCCAGAATTTGGAGACTGCTTCCTCTGGGTTCCCATGTGTTAATAAAGAAACCTCTTTGCTCTTCCTCCAGTGTTTGGCCTAAGTTTTTCCCGTAACATTATCAAGGACAAATATGTGGAGAGGACCTCTGGAGGATCAAGCCTGTACCCTTGGCACCATGTCTATAGTACACCTACCAACTGAGCTAACTGGCTGTAACCTTGTCATTTAACATCTTAGGTCTGCTAAGCACAATTTTTAAAAACACAACCTCTTTCAAGTCTTCACTGAATTAAGGTTTATTCACAGCCAAAACAAAACAAAAAACAAACCCAAAAACTTCTTTGAAATGAATGGGAATGGATTTTAATAATTTTGGAGCATTGAAAATTGATGTTTTTTTTTCCCCCCTTTGGAATATTTTTCAACTTGAAATCTATTTTTTCCTGTAAGGTGATCCACTTGGTAATCTCTGCTCAGTCAGGTCACTACCTACACTTGGGCTATAACTGGGTTCCATTTCTTTTTATAAAGCTCTTGTTATTTCTGTTAACAGGTATTGAATGATGAAAGTGGTGAAAAGGAACTGGATAGCTCAGGGGCCTACCTAATGTCATTTGATCTCACTTACAATGAAGCTTTTTTGAATTTGGTTCCTATTCACACAGTCTCAAAATATTCACTGGGCTTTCAATAGTCATTGACAGTGGGCTCTGGAGTTGGCCTGCCTGAGTTGGAAGCCAGGTTCCTTCAATTACTTGTGTTGAGCCTTTAGACAAGGTACTTCATCTCTCTGTGCCTCAATTTCCTTGCTTATGAAATGGAGCTAACTAAGGAATAATTAACCTGGAAGAAATTTTGACAAAATTAAATTAGATAACATACACAAAACACTTAGTCAAGAATATGTAGCTAGCACTCCATAAATTTTAGCTATTAAAAAATACCAAGAAACATTACAATGTACTCAAGACCTTAAGATAACAGAATGGAAGGGAAGAGAAAGATACAAAATAAATATGGGACACAGAGTGTTGGTAGAGAAATTATTTCTGGGTAAAACACAGTCTGACAAGTTCCTATACCCTGGATGGACTACTGCTATTTTTATGTAGTTTGAGGTTATGGAAGAAAGAAAAAAAAAAAACACTTTGAAAGAGGGGAGGAAAAGTGATGGTTGTGGGTGGTAAGGGGAAAGAAATGCTGAAGTTGCAAAATAAGTAACCTATTTCAAATTATTTTATTCTGGACTGAGCCTAATACTTGGAGACCATCTATTTGCCTTCTGCTCTGCTGTGACCTTCCCCAATTGAGCCACAAAAATTCCCATAATGCCAGTTTACAAAACACATTTTCCAAGATTTTCCTTGCTTCCTTTTTCATTGAAAATAATATGCACTTTTAAAATGTGTAGGTTATCTGTCTAGTTCCAGTCAAACACCTAAGCTTCTTCTCCACCCCACAAAGGGGTCCAAACCTGCATTGTGGCTAATCCCTATTGAGTCATGAAGCTGCAAGCCTCCAAGGAGGCCTTGCAAGTAGAGATCCCAATGATATAGCCTGGATTATTTTGCCTGGTCTAGACTTGTCCCCTTCTGCAGGCTGAAACAATCTCTGCAATGCAGCGGAGGGGCACACAGGGAATTTCCCTATACCCTACCTTCAGCAAACCACATTGTCAAAAAAAAAAAAAAGTCTTAACCTAGGAACACTTCTTCCCTTTAGCAAAGATTATCTCAGAATTCCTCTAAATGTTGTATTTCTTGACTCCATGTCTTCATTTCTAAAAATTAGACATGTTTATAAAAGTATAACTATTAACTAGCTCTCCTGCCCATCTATAGTTATGAAATGTTATTTTTGAATAATATATTTTTCCTTTTTTAAATTATTTTATTGTTGTTCAATTACATTTGCCTGCATTCCCCTTCACACTCCCCTCTACCCCAGCCAAACCCACCTCCCTCCCTTGCTTCCACCCTCCCCCTTGGCTTTGTCCATGTGTCATTTATAGTAGTTCCTGAAAACCTTCCCCACCATTATCCCCCCCTCCCCTCTGATTACTGTCAGACTGTTATGAAATGTTATTTTCACACTCACATTTAGCAAGATACAGAAGAGTTTTAATGATCATCCAGGAATTCTTACACTGTGTTTTAAAAGAACAAGATTTTGTGCAGTGGAGTTGTCAATATTTGAATTCTTGGGATATATAGTTTCTGCATTTGTATTTGAATTAACGTTAAAAATTAGATCTAGAACACTCGAATTTCTTTTTGTGGAGAGATAGTAGTTGGTTTTCTCCACACCCATTAACAGAAGATTTTCTTTATTTAGCCAGACCTGGTTCCTCAGACAGGCTGTGGTGATGACAGAGCTCACTGAGCCTGGAAGTTATGGAATGTAACGAGGTCAAACTCAGAAGTTGAAAGAGATGTGAAATAAACAAAATCCACCAATATATAAAAATAATAATTACAAAAGTTAGAAGTGTGGGTCAGAAATGGTGAGCTCCAAATCGCTGAGAAGAACTAGGCAAATATTACTAGAGAAGGTAAAAATGTCTTAATTAAAAAAGAAAGAAAAAAGAAGTGAACGCCCCACATCACTTTCGATCCTGGAGTGCCACATAGGGGGTGTGCGAAAGGTTTATGAGCTGCAGGGAAAGGAAGCAGCTTCGGGACATTTTTCTAAAGTGCTCTTTGCAGTGTAAGTGTTTAGAATGGGTTTAGTTTTAAGCGCAAAGGGTGAATTGCATTTGTCAGATTCTTTTAAACCATGCCTCAGACACTCTGTGCTTTCTGGGATAATGGAGGCGAAGAGTCTGGGCGCAGGGGAAAGTAAGTTTTTGCAACAAAGGAGCGAATGAATGAAACCCAGCAGTAATGCTGCGGACCAGGAAGGACTTGGGGACTTTCTGTCTGAATTGAGAGCACAATGTACTGCAAACCTAGGACAGGGGTAGCTGGGACTTGTCTCTCTTAATTTCCAGCACCTGTAACAGATGTGGTTCCTACTGAGAGTTCAGGGCCTGGTAGGAACTAGCTCCGGGCCGGACGAGAAGAGGCCCGCCTCAAGGGGAGGGACTTCAAGGCGGACCTGTTCACGCTGCAGTGTACGCTGGGCTAGGCTTTGAAAGCCGAACTGTGGTAGCTGTGCAGCGAACTGTGGTAGCTGTGCAGCGTATTTGTAGCACTCTCCCCACCTGCACAGGGTCTCGCCTAGGACTGACCTCCAAACTAGTGGCAAATAATTTCCTGATCTAACTTGATGAATCTTTGCAATAAATGGGGCAATAAAATCAGAGGGACAGGAGATAAAATAGTCAACTAGAAAAGTCACCAAGGGTTTCCTGGGGAGATGCGGACGCGGGCTGTTTGAACTGTGGCAGAGCCGTGGGTCCCAGACTGGGAGAATTGCGGGTTGGGACCGGTTTTCCAGGGCTGGCAGCTGCCTTGAAAAAGTTTCCTGTGGAACGCTAGCCAGCGGGGGTGGTGGCAGTGGGCCCAAGGGTGGAGATGGGAGGGGCAGTAGGGTGGGGGAGGCCAAGAGAGTCTGGCTCCCAAACCTTGACAGCCCTTCAGCACCTCCCTCCTCCGGTGCCTCACTCAGGCCCCCAGCCTTCATCCCTGTGGCGGGGCTGCTCACCTTGTGACCTGATGCTGCACCAATCCCCTTCAAGCTGCTCCTGGAGGTGGCCCCCACCTCCTTGCACCGCCCCTCTCCCCACCCTGAAACTTACCCACATTGCCCGGGCAGACACTGCGCTCTCACCAGCGGAGCGCCCTTGTAGCTTCTTGGTCTCGGAGACAATCTCAGGCAGTTCTCTCACCTTAGCCTCATTTTCATTTGCGGATTCTCCTTTTTTTTTTACACTTGCCCTCTCGCCTCTCATACTCTTGCTTCTTCCACTCCTAACTCTTTTCCCTACAAATTTTCTTCCTCTATCTCCCACGTCACAAATCCCGGTCCCCCATTTTTCTGCCCCTCACCCCTTCAACTTCATAACTGCCTGAACCTCAGACACCCAGAGTGTACCTAAATCAGTTGCCCACTCTCATTCAACTTGAATCCATGGCGGGACTTCGGGGCTGGAGGGACAAGGAGATCAGGATTTGGGCCACTTGCCGGTGAGTAGAAGAAACCCATCGCCCATACAGTGCTCTCTTCTTTGGGTTCTGAGCACCCGAGGAGGCTACAGATGTCCAAAAGCTAGACTAGGCTAGAACTTCGAGGGAACCACGGGTGCTTTGGTGGAGAGCCGGCTTGTGGAAAAGGCACCCCTTGGACTCCCTGGCTGCTGCAAACTCAAGGAAAGGCAAAGGGACTGGGGAAGGTGGAGGAGGGATAATAGGTTGTGCTTATGCAGGCCTTAAACAGCGGGATATTTTCTAAATGTGGCAGGTTTTGTCTACCTGCCCTAGCTGGGCTCCAGGAGAGGCTAGAGAGGGCGCAGAAGCAAGGCTTCCTCAAAGCACTCCTCCCTCTCACCCTTACCCCGTCGTCTTTTTCTTTTCTTTCTCTCTCTTTCTTTCTTCCTGCCTGCCTCCCTTCCTCCCTTCCTCTCTCTCTCTTAGCTCTGTCTCTCCCCTCCGTCCCTTCCTTTCTCCCTTCCTTCCTCCCTCCCTCCCTTCTTTTCTTTCATTTTTTGACAGCAGAGATGCCCAGCAGATAGGAATGACCCTTACTTTGTAGGTGACAGCAGGCTAGAAAATTAAAGCATTGGAGTTCTATTTGTCTGGCCTTCTAAAAATACTTTTCTAAAGCCTTATTCTGCCAGAGCACCGTTGCAGATTTAGTATTGTGGAAGTAAAAAACAAAACAAACAAACAAACAAAAACTGAACCCCACTCAAAGAACTGAATTCTGCACAACAATTTAAAAACAAGTGTTTCTCTCACTAGTTTACCATATTTAACTCATTTTCATGGTTTTCATTTGTGGGTTGTTCTTTTTCTGAATGTTCAGTTTTCTTCCAAATTTGTGATTGATTGATTGATGAGCTATTATTGCCATCGCTATTACTAAACTAATTATTTTAGCAGTATCGTTTATTCCATTGGTATCTGGTTTCTGGCAGATACTGGATCCAGACCAAATCTCTTTTTTAAGTTATCTTTTTATATTGGTATTTCACTTGAACCCTCTCTTGAATGCAAAGGGTCCCTGGACACTCTGAAAGAAAATAAGCATGCATGGACTGTAATGATCTTGCTTTGGGAAAAACTAATATTAATCTTGAGGTTATAGGATTTTTCAAAGACGCAGTGCCTTAATTTTATTCATATTTGGCATTTAAAGATTGTTTTCTTGATGATGACAGACGTCTCTCCCTCAAAAACAGGGCACTATCCAAGCCTCACCTAAATAATTTTACACTAGAATGGTATGGAGCAGGAGGACATAATGCACATGTATAACATTTTAGCAAATTGTTCTTAACCTTTGAATAAACATGCTGAATTACAAATATTGGCATTGTGGTTATTGATGGAGCTTCATAAAATAAAGTCACAGAATGTTAAATGATTAAATATTATTCCATACTGCACATACCCAGTGCATACATGAATATGTAGAACTAAATTGGTAGTTTTTCTGAACAGAGTTTTCATATTCTGACTAGACTTGCTCCCAAATAAAAGCGTTAAAATGATGAATGTAATGTTAGCCTCCTCCAATATTATCTGTGTATGGTGGGAGAAAAAGGAAAAAAGCAGACTACGGCAAATATGTGAAACCACACATGGGCAAACTGAAATAAACTCTTCTAAACTTGACTAGAGAGGGTAATGGAAGGACCTAATAGAAATGATAGAGCAGGAATTTCCAAACCCAAGGAAAGAAGAAAATGTATTATTGTCAAAATAGGGGGAAATGGCCCAGACTAACTGACTGGTCATGGCCCAGGGACATAACAACTTGATGAGAGCAAAGAAGATAAGGAGAAAGGCTGCAAACTTTACAGTGTAGTTCAGTGGAATATTAGTTTTCTGGGGGTTATGGTGGTGTGGAGAGGAAAAAGACAAGGTTGGTTTTTAATGTAGGATAGGAATAAGACACAAAACCAAGCAATGATGCTTACCCTCATTTTACAGACCTCATGAAAGTCTCATAAAGTCCTTAACTTCTAACAATTTCTAAATTTTTATTATACAGAAATAATTTTATATCTCATTGTGAAGGTCTTCGTCTTAACAACTTACACTATCCCCTCCCTAAACATCCAGCTCTAAACCCTAAGTAATTTAGCAGAAAAGTAATACCCTCTTTACAATTTTTTAAATGTCACATTTTTAGGGATGTGAATAATTCACTGCTACTTTGATCACTGGAGCATTATTTTTTAGTGATTTGGAGTTTCTTTTCATTGGACTTATTTCCTGAGTCTCTGAAGAAGTAGAAGTAAGTGAAGAGGTCAAACAACATCTAAGTCAGCTCCTTGGAAGTTTGCCGTTTTGAGAAAAAGTAAAGATGATACAGAAAGCAAAGAAACCTGCATGTGAAGGGAGCCCTTTTCATAAGTTTCCTCAAAAGGAAGCTCAGAAAGTTGGCATCTACCGACACCAAGTATACAAATTTGGCAATTGCCAGACAATGAGGGGTGACTCAGACCTTAGAGTTTTATACTGAGAAAAAAAATCTTGCAGAGTATAGAATAATTATATATGGGTCTGTTTTAAGATTGATATATTATGCCCTTTGTAGGGCTGGTCAGCTAAATGACAAGGGGACCCAGAACTTTGAGAGAGAGAGGTCAGACTTGCTGTGCAAATTGGGATTTAAAGAAAGTGGTGGACTGATTTTGGGGAGATTTTCGTTATTTTGTAGGTATTTTTAAAAACCTAAAATAGTAAGCAAGAGTGAAACCTAGGGAAACGGAAAGGGGTGAAGGAATTGTATAAGTTTTTTGCATTATATCCTAAAGTTAGAGACAAAAGAGAGCCAAGTTAATAATCAGAAATGATAAGTCAACTACATTTTTGTTTGTTATTTATTGGGTTGCTCTAATTTTTTCAGATTGGCTATTGAATAAATATTTCCTACAGGCAACAAAACAAAAAAATACAAAGATTTGTGGTTTCTGTTTTCTTTTTGAAAAAAATCGCAACAACTTACATCTTTGTGTGTGTGTGTGTGTGTGTGTGTGTGTGTGCGCGCGCGCGCGCAGGCGCGGGTGTGCATGCACATGGATTCTTTCCACCTTGCTTGCCCGCAATACCTGGAGTTTAGTATGTGTGTGTGCACACACACATAATGCCTATGTCAATAAATCCTTGTAACTGGAAACTATTTATCTCCAAATCTGTCATGTCTTCATTATGATAGCCACCTTTCCCTCTGTGCCCAGTATGGTAATGACATTCCTCAGAGCTGTGGCCTTGGTATTTGACATAGCCATGTGTATGTAGTCCTAATCTATATTGTAGTCAGGATGAGACAGGCATGGAGGACACTAGCAACACAGGTGATCTGAAATAGGTTCCAAAACTGTATTTAAATTGGGATGGGAGTAAAAGGCAGAAAACTGTACTTGAACAACAATTAAAATTAATGAGATAAAATAAAAAAATAAAATAAAAATAAATTATATTAGGTTTATGTTTAAGTATAAATGCCAGCTCTCCCAGTCTTCCAACATCCAGACCAAACGTGTTTTCCACACCCAGTCATGAGAACCTTCCCATTTTACAAAGTCCCTAAACTAGCAGTTTTCAAGTAGTTTTACATTCTTGTCCACAAGGATTGAAACATTCAGGATATCCTCCATCACATATTCTGAGCATCACATCAGCACGACACTGTATTTAAATTTATTTTCTCAGTCTTTTCTACTTTCTAGAACAGTGGGTTTTGTGTTAATGCACAAGAATAGTACACAAGAATCATCTGGGGGTCTTAGAACTTATCCCCAGAAATTCCAATTTCATAATTCCATGGTAGGGAGAGAAATCTGTATTTTGAATAAATTTCCCTAGATGACACCATGTAGGAAGAGTCTATATAGTCCACAGTTTGAGAAACACTGGTCTAGAAGAAGAGATAATTTCTCTAAATTTTCAACTTGAATTGTGACGTCCATCCCTCCAACTATTTCTGAAACTCACTCTGGAATTTACAGTGTTATTGTATCTTCTGTTTTCAGGTTCTTTCTCCATAAAGACTTTTCATAAAATTGTTATTTTTTAAAATATTTAAAAGAAAAGAAGGAAAGCCTCTGCTATTCCTTCTAGGTTGTGTACAATTTATTTCTTTCCTGTAGCTGTTGGACTACTGGAATGTTTTCCCTAGGTCTGCTTCATTACTACCCTAAATCTGAAATGTATTGCTTCCTATATTGACCATTTAATGGTTCCTTGTTGTTTTTAATTTCTGCCGTATTCGGGTCTGTCAATCAGCCTGTTTCTGAGTCTCTTCCACAATCAGATCAGTAAACACTGCCTTCTAGGGGCTCTTTTTCTCCCTGTTACCCCAACCATCCCCTTAATAAATTTATCTATCAAGGTGCTTATCTCTTCCCCTCTCCTTGAATTTAGAGGACAGAAACAAGTCCCCAAAATACTAGGTGGCAGGGGGACAACCAGTGTAGGACTTGTAAATTGTAGCAGGTAATTTAGACACATAGAGAAATACAAAAAGGTAGTTTTTCCCCAACATTTTATGTTTCAAAAGTATTGTAGTAATTTATTTTGAGAAAAACTTTTGCAAATCGGGGTTTCTTTGATTACAAATCTTTTTTTAACCAAATGGAACACCAAAGTATGTCAAACCACCAAGTAATCTCCAAATTGATATAGCAGTCATAGATATAAATATCTTGTCTCTTCTGTTTTTCTTATCTTTGAGTGGTAGACCTGAGGAGAAAACCAAATAATTGTGCACACCCGTCTGATGTAGACTTTTTAATTTCACAATGATTGACCAAGAACAGTAGTTCCCTTTTAATGCTTCATTCCTTGGGTGCCCACAGCAAACTTTCTTTGACTATAATTCAGTGTGAAATTTGACAAAAGAAAGTGAGTAATATTACCATAGTAATTAGCATAGTTCTCCTTTTTTCCTCCAATTTGACAATCATTTAGTCTTGAAAGATACTAGTCTGAAAATGGGGGATGAAAAACATCTAATAAAACCTATGAAAAAAATACTCTTAAAATAGATGAAAACTATGCTGAACTGCCTTAAAGAACAAAACATTTTTTTTTAACTTTTAAAAATTAAATGTGAGCATGAGGAGAATTAAAATGCTTTGGTCATTTGTGAGCAGAACAAATTCTCTATACAACATAAATATGGATAAAATAAGACCATCAAAAATTCCACACACATTTTATTGTCCCTGTTCTTTTCCTTGGTGTATTGTTTTTAATAATTAGATACCTGAATTTGAAATTTATGAGCAAGGTACTTATATCATTGATGGATAGAAAAAAAGATTAAAGAAATTTAAGCTGTTTATGTTAAAAGATTCAGAAGATTTAGAAATAAAGGCCAGACAATTCAGTAATTCTCTAACGTATGGTATTTTTTTCATCTACAATGCAGTCTTAACTGTAACAAAGAATGATTTACCAATAGGAATCAGTTAGCATATTTGATTCTTTTGACAGTTGGCCAGATGCTCTTTCTCCAGAATTAATAACCTCTAATACAAATTCCTGATCTATCTCTTTCAGAGAAATATGCTAAAGTAATAAATATTCAAATTAAACCTTAGAAACTCCTCTGGCTAACTTTTTCTCATAAATTTTTCAGTGAGTTATAAAAACAATGATATGCTTGATACTATGCCCACTATAACAATATAGTTTTACTTCTCTTGAATACTCAAAATGATTATTTTAAGTAACTTTTGAATTTTCATTGGGAGTGTATTTCCTGAACTATTTATTTGTAATGATACTGTGCATATTGTGACATTGATTTTAATGATGAATTTTTAGATTTTATTTATATTTATAGAGAGAGGAAGAGAAGGAGAAAGAGAGGGAGAGAAGCATCAATGTGTGGTTTCATCTTGCACAACCCCCACTGGGGACCTGGCCTGCAACCCAGGTGTCTGCCCTGACTGGGAATCAAACTGGAGACCCTTTGCTTTGCAGCGCAGCACTCAATCCACTGAGCTACACAAGCCAAGACTGATTTTGTTGATGATTTTAAGAAAAATAGGCTGCTGTTTTCTCTAACAATGGCTGTATCAATTCAGTGGAAATATCTGGATTTTATAATTTTTTCTTCTGGAATGTTAGTGCTAGAGCTATAAAATCACATAACATAGCACCTTCATTTTATATATGTTAAAGGTAAGTCCCAAAGAGTATAAACAACTTACCCAGAATCATATAGTTAATGGCAGAGTTTCCTGACTCTATCCAGTTGAATACTTGTTAACTGAAATTATCCCAGAGCTGTGTCATTTTTCTATGACAGTGTTTGTAGATTACACAAATATCACACCAATTTTAAGGATTCTGTAATTTGAGTATATACACTGCATATACTCAATAGTTTTTTCTGTTTAGCTCACATTTGTCACAAAAATAAAAATGTCTTCAAACTAGGTTAAACAAAGTTTGTGTATATAACATGTGCATTATATTTTATAAAAAATTATTTTATTTATGTTTAGAGAGTAGAAGGGAGGGAGGAAGAGAGCAAGAGAAACATCAATGTGTGGTTGCCTTTCAAACACCCCCAACTGGGGACTATGCCACAATCCAGGGATGTACCCTGAATGGGAATCAAATCAGTGACCCTTTGGTTTTCAGGTTGACACTCAATCCACTGAGCCACATTAGCCAAGGCAAAATGTGCTTTTTATAAGGCATGAGAATTTTCTAGAATTTGCCAGCACTGCTACCACATTGTGTATAAACTTGTACATACTCATACCTAAGTTTTGATAAAATAGAAAAATAAAACAACAAGTGCTGGAGAGGTTGTGGAGAAAAGGGGACCCTAGCACACTGTTGGTGGGATTGCAGACTGGTACAACCACTATGGAAAACAGTATGGAATTTTCTAAGAAAACTAAAATTGGAGCTGCCTTTTGACCCAGCAATTGCACTGCTAGGATTTTATCTTAAGAACCCTGAAACACCAATTCAAAAGAACCTATGCACCCCAATGTTCATAGCAGCACAATTTACAGTAGCCATATATTGGAAGCAACCTAGGTGCCCATCAGTAAATGAATGGATCAAAAAACTATGGCACATATACACAATGGAATTCTATGTGGCAGAAAGAAAGAAGGAGCCCCTACCCTTTGCAACAGCATGGATGGAACTGGAAAGTATTATGCTAAGTGAAATAAGCCAGGCAGTAAAAGACAAATATCATATGATCTCACCTTTAACAGGAACCTAAGCAACAAAACAAACAAGCAAGCAAAATATAACCAAAGACATTGAAATAGAAAATGAGATGACAGTAACCAGAGGGGAGAGGGGAGGGAATTTCAGGGGAAAAGGGGAAGGGATTATAGGAACAAGTATAAAGGACACGTGGACAAAAACTAAGGGGTGTGGAAATGGGAGGGAGGTGGGGAGCACTGGGGGTGTGGACTGGGATGGGAGTAAAAGACAGAAAATTGTAGTTGAATAACAAATAATATATATATATTATATTATAAATATATGTATATATTTGTATATACACAAAAAATAGCAAAATAATCTGCTAAGCTAAAAGTTCAAGTAGAGATAAAATTTTTCCTTTTTTAAAATATGTTATTTATTTATTTTTGGAGAGAGGGCAAGGGAAGGAGAAAGAGTGGGAGAGAAACATCAATACATCTTTGCATCTCATGTGTCCCCTGCTGGGGACCTGGCCTGCAACCCAGGCATGTGCCCTGAGTGGGAATTAAACAAGTGGCCCTTTGTTTCACAGTCCCATGCTCAATCCACTGAGCTACCCTAGCTAGGGCTAAAAGTTTTTAAAAAAAGGTTTTGTGGTGAACAAGAAAGAAATCTCCATACTTTAAGGTAAGGAAACGATGTTCAAGGATGAATAGAAGCCTTAGGACTTTACACATAAACAAGTTATATTTTGTCTTCTGTGATACCATATTTAGGCTTAAGAAAGAAAATATCATATAATTTGTGCCATGAGAAGATATGCAAAGATTAGTTTAAAAACAAACAATACCAATTAGGCCTAGTTTTTTAAGTGATAAACTTTTAGTGCCATAATCTTGCTTTGTTATTCTTTTTTAGAGATGATATCATTTCTTTTTTAAACATATTTTATTTACTTATTTTTAAAGAGGGGTAAGGGAAGAGAAAGAGAAGGAGAGGAACATCAATGTGTGGTTGCCTCTCATGTGTTCTCCACTGGGGACCTGGCCTACAACCCAGGCATGTGCCCTGACTGGGAATCGAACCAGTGACCCTTTGCTTCACAGACCGCGCTCAATTCACTGAGCTACACCAGCCAGGGCATAGAGATGATATTATTTCTTAAGAATTACTATTATATGCATAAACTATATAGTTTATAAATCCAATATGTACTCATCATTGCTGTAACCTAAACCTTCTGCCTGTTTGGTTAGCACACCAAAAATGGATATTGAAAGAATATTTTAATTGCAAGTAAATGAACTTATTTCTATTTTAATATTGTCTCTAATTATATTGTGCATATATCTCAACTACACATAACTATGCATTTTACAGTTTCATTATAATTAATATGCAAGTACTGTTTTTTTTTTTTTTTAAATAAATGACTACATTTAGTCCAGGGAGATTGTGATATATCTCCTCTTTTTGTAAATGACACTTAGGTTCTTCCCATTCTAAGGGAGCAGGGAAGATTAGATATACCATTCTAGATAGTTGAATGCTTGCCTATTTTTTCAAGAAATTTGACAATTTTTGTTCTACATGTTTTCAGGGTCCAACTGGAATATTCTCAGTGGATAACACCATTGGCTTAAGTACTTATGGCAGAATCTGTTTGGTAAGTGGAGACAGATTATGCATTCATTCTCATTTTTCTAATAACAACAATGACTGCAAGTCAAAACCCTACAATGCAAATCAGATGCCAAAAATACTACATTTAACTTTGAGAGATGAATTTCTTTAAGATAGCACAGTGACATCTGTGACAGCTATTACAAAAGGAATGGATTGGCAATCTATAGTGAACCAACCAACCAAATATAGGATGTAAAAATTATTAGCAAAGAATTAATAAAATCACCAGTAGAAAAGGAAACTAATTCAAATAAGATGTACCAAAATAAAAATATCACTTGTTTTATATTATACTTCTATACCATTCTTATTACTCAGATTCAACTTTTAAACTGAATGTTGGTAGAAGGAAAGTTTCCATAGCATTCTATATCATACTGTGTACATGATGTGCACATGTGTGTGTGACAGAGTTTGCCAAAGAATCTAACAAAGAAAACCTTTGCATTTATTTAGTGATTATTCATTAAGTACCCAGTATGTCACAAGCACTGTGATAGTCTCTGGAGATAAAGTAATGAACAAAAGAGATGGTCCCTGTTCTTCTGGGTCTTATGGTGTAGAAATATGTGAATGATTAATTGTGAGTATGTGTGGGGTGGGTGGGGGAAGCACATATATAAGTAAGCAGAAAAGTAAACAACCACATATTTGCAATTGTAATTCATTCTCTGTAAGAAAATTCTTGGGGATATAAAAGCATACAACAGGAGAACTTATTTTAGATTGAAGTATAAGCATGGGCCTCCTTTGGGGAAATATTAGGTAAACTGATACCAGGAGAACAAATATGAAATATCTAAGCAAAAACTTAGTATGGAGGATGAGTCTGATACATTCTAGGCAGAAGCAGGGCATGTAAGAGGCTGGTTTGGAGTTGGGGGTGCTTTAGTGGTCCTATTACTTTAATCTGGTGCCCTTCCCCCATTCTCTAATATGACAAATAGACACTTTCTCAATCTTGTGTAGGTTTCTGTACAAATGCAGTGTTCCTCTTTTCCAGGCCTGCCCCTCAAAAACCTATGACTGTCCTTAGGTTGATTCTTACTGTAGACTGACCACAGGTCCTCTATATTAGGGTTGTGTAGAGGTATCCTAATATAAGTGCCGCAGCAGGGGCTTTTTTCCAGTTCAGACAAAGGTGCTCTCCTCTTGCCAAGACTTGTACCTTTAAGGCTGCGACTTCCTGGAAAGGGTTTCTTTTCTAATTTGTCTCTCCAGGTTGGGATGGGGAGATCCTTAAAATTTGCACAAAGGTGCTTATACCATGGAAGTTGATTCGTAGAAAAAAAAATCATTGTGGAAAGGCCCTAAAAACAGAAAGAACTTTGCTGAGAATAAGGAACAGAGAATGCCAATATTCATGACTAAATTTTTTCAAACCATTTTATCCTTCCATATTAAAGGAACCAGTGAGCTCTAGATAGTGATGTGATATGAATAGGAAATATATTTTTTATGTTACATTTCAGACTGAACGATTATTTAAAATTTGTGTGATCTAGGTGAATTTTTACTATGTTGTGCATTACTGCCTATAACTTACACATAGAAATTCCTCTTCTTTATGGAACATTTATAATCTCCATGGATCTATATGTATTATAATACCTGGGGGGGTGTTTAAGAGTGTGTGTGTGTGTGTGTGTGTATTCTTGTTTTGATTCAAAGGTTTGGAACTCTACACCACCATATCTTAACAATAAAAACTTCACTTTATAACAGGTAAAAGTAAAAAGTAAGGTGAGGTGGCACAAAAAGATGATTTCTCATCATCAGTCATCATCAGAGCTGTGATGCCAAAAAAAAAGAAAAAAGAAAAATCAAGAGGATAAAAAGGTGAGTTGTGCTTATTTCTTTTTTTGAAACTTGGGTTTATTGAGGTATACAGCAGGTCCTCGAGTAATGATGTTATGTTCAATGGCATTTCCTTATAATGTTGATGAGATGCCATAGGAATTTAAATTTTGTTTGTATCAGTTAACCTATGGTAAAATTGGTTTCCATGATCCATAATTTCTTCAGAAGTTGAGAACCTATCAAAAATGAAGTCAGGACTTAACTGCATTTTACATTCAGTAAAATTGACCACTTTAAGTATACAATTTTATTACTTTGGAGACAATCAGTCATTTAACTACCACCAGAATGAAGATTTTTCAATATACATCTTAAGTTACACAGTACAAATCTTCAAATAATATTCTACTACTACACTGTGTGTTGTGCCAGTTTATGTACTATGATTACAGTTGTTACTATGTTTTGCTTTTATGTAAGGTATAATACCATAGTACTACTTAGTTTCCTATATGCAACACTACTGTTTTTATTTATTCAATTAACTTTTATAGCAATTAAAAAGAAAAATAAGAACCAAGCTATGTATAACAATTACCTTGGGGAGACATGTGCTCTAGGGTTTGGAGAGAATACTGAGTGGGGGTCTCTGAGTGTGAGGACTCAGGAATTTGTACCTAATAAACTCCTCAGATTAGGTAATTCTATTAATACCAATATTCTGTCCAGAGATGATCACTTTCAAAATTGTGGAATAGAGTTTATATTTAACTTATTTTATAATATATTGGTATATTTAAATTAACATCTCCAGCCCTGGCTGGTGTGGCCCTGTGGATTGAGTCCTGTCCTCTGAACCAAAGGGTCACTGGTTTGATTCCAGGTCAGGGCACATGACTGGGTTTTGGCCCCATCAGGTGCCCAGAAAGGGACCAAACATTGATGTTTCTCTCCCTTTTTTCTCCCCCCTTTCCCTTCTGTCTAAAATAAATAAATAAAAATCTTTAACAAACACTCTAAATCAATAAATATATACTTTATAAATATTTTTTAAAAATAAAGAAAAATGTATTTATAATCATTTGAGCTATTTCTGGAATTTTCATTTCTTTGGGTAAATCCAAGTTTCTATCTAGATATGATATTCCTTAAGCCAGATTAACTTTCTGTAATGTTTCTTATAATGCAGGGCTCCTGGTGATGAATTCTCTGCTTTTGTTGTGTGAAAAGTCCTAATTTCTCCTGAGGTTTTGAAAAATACTTACACTGGATATGGAATTTTGGGTTGACAACTTTTTTCTTTCAGAACTTGAAAGATATCACTCTATTGTCTTCCTATGTTTGCTCCTTTGTATTTTTTAAATTTTAATTGTTGTTCAAGTACAGTTTTCTGCCTCCCCCCACAGCCCTCTAGCCCTCTGCACCTCCCGCCTGTCTCCACCCTTCTTATTGTCCATGTGTCCTTTACAGTTGATCCTGCAAACCCTTCACCCTTTTCCCTTGAAATTCCCTTCCCTCGCCCCTCTGGTCAATGTCAGCCTGTTCTCAATTACAATGTCTTTGGTTATATTTTGTTTGTTTGTTTGTTTTGTTGATTAGGTTCCTGTTAAAGACAAGATCATATGGTATTTGTCTTTCACCACCTGGCTTATTTTGCTTAGTATAATGCTTTCCAGTTCCATCTATACTGTCACAAAGGGTAGAAGCTTCTTCTTTCTTTCTGCTGTGTAGAATTCCATTGTGTAAATGTACCACAGTTTTTTTTAAATTTTATTTTTATTTTAATTGTTGTTCAAGTACAGTTTTCTGTCTTTTACTCCCATCTCAGTCCACCCCCTGCCGTGCTCTCCACCTTCCTCCCATTTCCACCCCCTTTAGTTTTTGTCCATGTGTCCTTTATACTTGTTCCTATAATTCCATCCCCCTTTCCCCTGAAATTCCCTACCACCTCCTTTCTGATTACTGTCAGCCTGTTCTCTCAGTGTCTTTGGTTATATTTTGCTTGTTGATTTGTTTTGTTGTTTAGGTTCCTGTTAAAGGTGAGATCATATGGTATTTGGCTTTCACTGCCTGGCTTATTTCACTCACCATAATGCTTTCTAGTTCCATCCATGCTGTTGCAAAGGGTAGGAGGTCCTTCTTTCTTTTGGCTGCATAGAATTCCATTGTGTATATGTACCATAGTTTTTTGATGCATTCATTTACTGATGGGCACCTAGGTTGCTTCCAGCACTTGGCTATTGTAAATTGTGCTGCTATAAACATTGAGGTGCATAGGTTCTTTTGAATTGGTGTTTCAGGGTTCTTAAGATATAATCCTAGCAGTGGAATTGCTGGGTCAAAAGGCAGATCCATTTTTAGTTTTCTGAGAAAATCCCATACTGTTTTCCATAGTGGTTGCACCAGTCTGCAATCCCACCAACAGTGAACTAGGGTCCCCTTTTCTTCAAAACCTCTCCAATACTTGTTGTTTGTTGCTTTGTTTATCATGGCCATTCTGACTGGTGTGAAGTGGTATCTCATTGTGGTTTTAATTTACATCTCTCTGATAGCTAGCAATACTGAGCATCTTTTTATGTGTCTCTGGACCCTCTGTCTGTCCTCGTTGGATAAGTGTCTGTTTAAGTCCTTTCCCCATTTTTTAAAATTGGGTTGCTTGCCTTCTTAGAATGGAGTTGTATGAGTTCTTTATATATTTTGGAGATTAAACCCTTGTCTAGGATATACCCGGCAAATATGTTTTCCCACATGTTTGGCTCTTTTTAAATTTTAATACTGTTTTATTTAGCCATGCAAAAGCTTTTTGTTTTGATGAGATCCCGTTTGTTTATTCTTTCCTTTATGTCCCTAGTTTTAGGGGACATATCGTGAAAATGCTGCTGCATGAAATATCTGAGATTTTCCTGCCTGTGTTCTCCTCTAGGATTTTAATGATGTCACAACTTATATTTAAATATTTGATCTACTTGAATTTCTTTTTGTGTATGGTATACGTTGGTGCTTGAGTTTCATTTTTTTGCATGTACCTGTCCAACTCTCCCAATACCATTTGTTGAAGAGTATATTTTCATTCCATTTTATGTTGCTGTAGCCTTTGTCAAATATTAACTGACTGTAGAAACGTGGGTTTATTTCTGGGCTCTCTGTTCTGTTCCATTGGTCTATGTTTCTGTTTTTATGCCAGTACCAGGCAGTTTTGATTACAGTGGCTTTGTAATACAGTTTGGTATCAGGTATTGTGATCCCTCCTACTTTCCTCTTCTTTCTCAAAATTGTGACAGCTATTTCGGATCATTTATAGTTCCATATATATTTTTGAAGTGTTTGTTCTAGATCTGTGAAATATGCCATTGGTACTTTAATAGGGATTGCATTGAATCTATAAATTGCTTTGGGTAGTATGGACATATTGATGATGTTAATTCTTCTGATCCATGACCATGGTATATGTTTTCATTTGTTTGTGTCTTCCTTGATTTCTTTCTTCAGTGTTGTGTAGTTTTCTGAGTATAGGACTTTTACATCCTTGGTTAGGTTTATTCCTAGGTATTTTATTTTTCTTGTTGCTGTATCAAATGGAATTTGTTTCCTGATTTTTACTTCTGCTGTTGCATTGTTGGTATACAAAACTGCCTTTGATTTCTGGATATTGACTTTGTATCCCTCTGTTTTGCCAAATTAATTTATTAGGTCAAGCAGTTTTTAGGTATAGTGTATAGGACTTTCTATGTATACTATCATGTCATCTGCAAACAGTGACAGTTTCGTTTCTTCCTTTCCAATTTGGATGCCTTTTATTTCCTTTTCTTCTCTGATTGCTGTGTCTAAAACTTCCAATACTATGTTGATTAGAAGTAGTGAATGTGGATAACCTTGTCTTGTTCCTGATCTTAGTGAGAAAGATTTTAGTTATTGCACATTGAGTATGATGTTGGCTGTAGGTCTCTCATATATGGCCTTTATTATGTTGAGGAACGATCCCTCTATTCCCATTTGCTGAGTGTTTTTTATCATAAATGGGTGCTGTAACATATCAAATGCTTTTTCCACATTTATTGATATGATCAGGTGATTTTTACCTCTGCTTTTGTTTATGTGATATATTACTTTTATTAATTTTCACATATTGTACCATCCTTGCATCCCTGGGATGAATCCTACTTGGTCATGGTGTATGATCCTTTTAACTTATTGTTAGATGCAGTTTGCCAATATTTTGTTGAGGATTTTGGCATGTATGTTCATCAGCGATACTGCCCTGAAGTTTTCTTTCTATGTTGTGTCTTTATCTGGTTTTGGGATTAGGATGATGCTGGCTTCATAAAAGGAGATTGGGATTCTTCCATCATTTTGGATTTTTTGGAATACTTTGTGAAGGTTAGGGGTTAGCTCTTCTTTAAATGATTTGTAAAATTTTCCTGTGAAACCATCTGGTCCAGGGCTTTTGTGCGTCAGGAGTTTTTTGAGTACTGCTTCAATTTCATCAGCTGTTATTGGTCTGTTCTGGTTTTCTGCTTCTTCTTCACTGAATTTTGGAAGATTATGTTTTTCTAGGAATTTGTCCATTTCACCTTGGTTTTTAAATTTCTTGGCATGCTGTTCTTCATAGGAATTCTTTACAATCCTTTGTATTTCTGTGTTATCGGTTGTAATGTCTTCTCTTTTATTTTTGATTATGTTTATTTGGGTACTCTCTCTTTTTTTCTTGATGAGCCTGCTTAAAAGCTTGTCGGTTTTGTTTATCTTTTCAAAAATCCAGCTCCTGGATTCATTGATCCTTAGTATTGTGCTTTTAGTCTCTATGTCATTTGATTCTTCTCTGATCTTGGTCATTTCTTTCCTTCTACTTGCTCTGGGCTGTCTTTGTTGTTGTTCTTCAAATTCTTGTAGGTGCAGGGTTAGGTTGTTTGAAATGTTTCTATCTTTTTTAGGTAGACCTGTATTGCTATGAACTTCCCTCTCAGGACTGCCTTTGCTGTGTTCCATTAGTTTTGGATTGTTGTGAGTTCATTTTTGTTTGTTCCCAGAAACTTTTTGATTTCTTCCCTAATTTCATTCTTGACCCATTCATTGTTTAATAGCATACTATTCAATCTTCATTGTTTTGAATATTTTCTGTTTTTTTCTTGGGGTTTGTTTCTAGTTGTAGTCCCTTTTGGTCAGTGGAAATGTTTGATATGATTTCAGTTTTGTTGAATTTATTGAGGCTTGTTTTGTGTCCTATCATGTGGTCTATCTTTGAAACTGTTCCATGTGTATTTGAAAAGAATGTGTATTTTGCTCATTTGGGATGAAAGGCTTTCTTTGTATATATGTCAGTTAACTGCATTTCATCTAGGACATTGTTCAATGCCACAGTATCTTTGTTGATATTTTGTTTGGAAGGTCTGTCCATTTTTGACACTGGGTATTAAAATCCTTTAATATAATTGTGTTGCTGTCAATATCCTCCTTGAAGTCCTCTAACATTTTCTTTATGTATTTAGGTGCTCCTACATTGGGTGCATAAATATTTACAATGTTTATGTCTTCTTGGTGGAATTTTCCTTTGGGTATTATGAAGTGACTTCCTGGGTCTCTTTTTGGCACTTTTTTTTTTGAAGTTTATTTTGTCTGATATGAATATTTTACACCTGCTCTTTTTCTGCCTCTTTGCTTGGAAAATTTCTTTCCAGCCCTTAACTTTAAGCCTGTGAAGTTCTTTTGTCCTGAAGTGGGTCTCTTGTAGGCAGTATATGTGTGGGTCATGCTTTCTTATTCATTCAGCTATTCCATGTCTTTTGATTGGAGCATTTAATTCATAAACTTTTAAAGTTATTATTCATAAGCACTTATTCATTGCCATTTTTTCATATCTGTGTTTCTGTCTCTCTCTCTCTCTCTTTCTTTTTCCCTTCCTTTCCTTAAAGCAGTTCCTTTAGCATGTATTGTAGAGTTGGTTTGGTGGAGGTGTATTCTTTTAGACTTCTTTTGTCTGGGAAGCTCCTTATTTGGCCTTCTAACTTCATTGAACGCCTTGCTGGGTAAAGTAGCCTTGGTTGCAGGCCTCTAGTTCGCATTATTTGGAATATTTCTTGCCATTCATTTCTGGGTTGGATGTCTCCATTGAGAAGTCAGCAGCTAACCTTATCGGGGCTCCCTTGTACGTTACTTCCTTCTTCTCCCTTGCTGTCTTTAAGATTCTCTCTTTGTCTTGGAATTTTGCCATTTTTATTATGATGTGTCTTGAAGTGGGCCTCTCTGAGTCCATCTTGATTGGGACTGTCTGTGTTTCCTGGATTTGTGTAACTTTTTTCTCTCATCAAATTAGGGAAATTTTCCATCATTACTTTTTCAAACAGGTTTTCTATCCCTTGCTCTTTTTCTTCTTCTCCTTCTGGTATCCCTATTATACATATATTATTATGTTTCATGTTGTCCTGCTTTTCCCTTAATCCCTCTTCATTCTTTCTGACCCCCCCCCCTTTTTTATTGCTTTTTCTGGGTGTTTTTGATACCTTGTCCTTCAGGTGGCTGATCTGATCCTCTACTTCATCAAGCCTGGTTTTAATTCCTTCTGCTGTATTCTTCAGTTCAGAAATTGTATTCTTCATTTCCTCTTGGCCCTTATTGATAGTTTGTATTTCCTTTTTCATGTTGGTATATTTTTCAGTGAGTTCATTGTAGTTTCCCTGTAGTTTTTGCTAATTCTCTGCGAGCTAATTGAGCTTCCTAATAACCGTTGCTTTGAACTGACTATCTGATATTTGGCTTGCCTCTGTTTCATTTAGCATTCTTTCTGAGGCTTCCTCCTTTCCTTTCATTTGGGGGTTGTTTCTTTTTCTTCCCATTGTTTGTGAGACTCTTCTTGTTAGCCTCTGCTTCTTAAATTCATCTGTGCTGACTCACTGGATTTATGGTGTAAACTTCTATGGTAGAATACTTGTGAGATTCCATGGTGCAGTCTTCTTAATCTCCTGAGCTTGCTGGGTTGGGCTGTCATTTATGTTGGCTCTCTGTGTGTCTTTGGGTTTTGATTGTTGTTGGGTCTTTCTTTGGTGTGTCCTTTCCTCCAGCTGGTTAACTGAGGATCATTCTGCCTACCACGTCTTGTATTCTGTTGTGCAGATGTGGACAGGTTGTGTTGAAGCTGGTTCTTTTATGTGTACAAGGTTTTGAGGATTTACTCTTGCTCTTGTTCAGTTGTTTGTTGTGGGTCATTTCTGCATGATTTAGTTGTGTTTCCAGATTGTTCTTGGATTTAGGTTAGTGTGGCTTCCACTTTCTCCTTCACCTTTTTCTGTTGTTATCTGTTAGTGGTTCCTTTGTTGGTGGGTGTCCTCTTCCAGCAGGTGTGCTAGTGTTCACTGCTCCCTCCTTGCAAGTTCTCATCTGATTTTTCAATGTCCTCTATAATTTTTGTTCTGTAGTCTTCATATATTGTGGAATACCATTGGCTGTTCGCTCTGTGTCTCAGAAGATTGGCTAGATGTTTCCCTCGTATGCAGTGGGAAGTGGACTCTGCTTTCCCCTTCCTTCCCTCCATGCTCTCCCTCCTTTGTGTTTTTCTTCTTCTGATTACCTTTAAGGGTTGCTTCTTTTCATTGAAATAAAGAACAACCTGACAGAAACAAGAGAGAAGCCAGAGGAGGGATAATAGGCGGGTGGTATCAAGGAACATGCATGAAGGACACATGGACAAAGCCAAAGGGCATTGGTTCAAGGGTGGGAGGCAGGGATGGGTGAAGAGGGGACAGCAGTGTGGTGGGGTGAAAATGGAGACAATTGTACTTGAACAACTATAAAAAAAGTGTTGTCTCTTTTTAACTGTATTTTTATTTTTAATAGTTTATATTTATTGTGTGTTTTCTATTTTTATGTTTGCTTTTCTGGGATTTAAATATGAAATGTTGTGTGTTTGTTTGTGGTGGGGTATTTATCCTCCTTGGGGTTCTCTGAGCTTATTGGATTTGTGATTTAGCATATTTTATTATTTGGAAGAAATTACTGATCTTTATCTTTTCAAACATTTCCTATTCCTTAGTTTCTTTCTTCTTGTGGAAATGTTATTGCAGGTTTGTTAGACCGTATGATATTAACTCATAGCTTTTGAATGTTCTCTTTGTTTTATTTTTTGTTTGTGTGCATATGTTTGTTTATTTATTTTCATTCTTTTTTTTCTTTACATTTCAGTTTGGATCATTTTTTCCCATATCTTCAGTTTCACTGATCCCTTTCTCAGCTTTGTTGTGCATACTGATGAGACTGTCAAAGGCATTCTTTAGCTCTTTTACTGGTTTTTACTTCCAGTATTTCCACTAATTTCTTATAGTTAATATTTTTGCTGAAATCCAGCAAAGATGGATTTGTTTATGCATGTTTTCTATGATTCATTAAAGCCTTTCACATATTAATCATAGTTATGTTAAATTTTCCATTTTATACTTTGAATATCTAATTCATCTACCAGTATAAGGCTGGTTGTATTGATTACTTTGTCCCTTGAGAGTGGGTTTTTCCCCCTTGCTCTTTGTATCTCAGACATTGTATGCCAGACATTGTATGTAGAACAATATGTGTGCCTCGAAATGGCCACAGTTATTCTGTTAGGTCATTAATATCAGAGGTTGAGGCAATCGAATAATATGGGGTATGTTTTAGTTATGCTGTTATGGTTACTTTCAGTTCACCATCAGCTTCAGATTACTGTTACCTTGTGCTTAGCATGAAGTTTTGTTTGCTGAATGCTTTCTCTCAATATTCCCATTCTACCTTCAGTTTTAGACCTTCCTTTTATGTCTGGGCTTCAGAGATTCTCTCTTCACACTCTTGTGCTTCCAGTAGAGGTATACTACTACTGCTTGTATACTAAGTGTTTGTAATCTAGTGGTGTGGGGCAGGGAGAAGTTCTCTGTTTTTATGATTCAGCCTCAGCGATAGGTAGATGTTGTGTCTCTGGATCATGGGAGTTAGGCTTCATTAGTTATGCTGACTTTCTACTGGTAGGATACTTCTAAATGGTTTGGTTACAGGAATAATTCCTGCCCCACCCTGAGAAGTAAAAGATTCATTTTTTTTTTTTTTTTACATTTCCCAGAGCTGCAGATCTTCATCTGTACCTTGGAAGGTAGGCAAGGTTTGCTGCTCCTCCCCTAGAACTTAAGACTTTTATTGCTTAGGGGTAATGGAATCGAACATGGTTGCATGCTTTTCCTACTACAATGGCTCCTCTCCTCAACCAGGTCATTACTATAAATCCATGAAGAAAATTCTGCAAGTGTGTACAAATTATTTTTGTATTCATGGTTCCAAAGGGTACTGTGCTTCTATGTTAGCCCACACTTGGCCTTTAATAGTTCATAAAAATTTAGCTGAATTGTTTATACCAGGTTCTATGCTTGAACTGTGTTTCCCCTTGCAGCCACAGATGAGCCAGTGCTCATGTTGATTTATCTTAAAAGGTGCTTGTCTTTCTTCAGATTTCAGGCTGGTTTCTTGCCTTGAGACTTCTTTTTGGGTTTAGAAAAATTATAATTTTGAAAATTATAATTTTGAAAATTATTCAGCATTTTTGGGATTGCACTCTTTCCAGCTTTCCATATCTTCAGCAGTAGCCAGAACGTCCGTATCAATTCTTTGTAAAGAAATCTTCATGAAGCTTCTACCATATGCTAGGTCCTGTACACATTTAAAATTTGTAAAAAAAATATTTTATGTATATCTAGTAGTAGAGAATGTTTTCTGCTATCAGATCTTCAAAGTAGAAACCTCTGTGTTATAGAAGGTAGACAATTATAGGCATTTTATTTACATCAGATAGATTTTCCTTTCTCACTCCTTGATGAGACCTTTTTTAAAAAATCGACCTCTAGTTAATTTCCTTCTGTAAAAAGTTTTGGTATGGTAGGACTATACATCATAACCTTCTTCATGGAAAATAACTTTGAGACTGGAGTAAGTGCTTTATGTCAATAATCCCACTACTGGAAATATATGATAAACACCAAAAATATAGAAAAAGCACCTAAGCTGGTGTAGCTCAGTGGATTGAGTGCCTGCCTGTGAACCAAAGGGTTACTGGTTCCATTCCCAATCAGGGTACATGCCTGGGCTGTGGGCCAGGTCCCCAGTGTGGGGCGTGGGAAAGGCAACCACACATTGATGTTTTTCTCCCTCTCTTCTACTCTCTCTAAAAATAAATAAATAAAGTATATTTAAAAATATAGAAAAAGCATAAAATATTCATTTTTAGCAGAAAGAGAGCATATTATGGTGAGAAAAGTTCCTACATTGGAATCAGGGAGACTGATTCAGTGCTTTCTTGGCCATCAATTAGCTATGACCTTAAGCAAGTCACTTAATCTGAGTATAAATTTCCTTATGTACAAATGAAGCTAAATGATACCTAATTAGCAATATTTGACAAAATTTAGAAACAATTCATATAAAATGCTTGGCTTCCTTGGCCAGGTGGCTCTGTTGTTTGGAACATCATCCCATATGACAAAAGGCTGTGGGTTTTATTTCCAGTCAGGGCACATACCTGGGTTGGTGATTTGATCCCTGGTTGGAATGAGTATAGGAAGTAACCAATCAATGATTTTCTCTTAAATTGGTTTATGTATATCTCTCCCTGTCCTTTCTCTCTGAAATAGATACATAAATTTTAAAAATGTAATTTTAAAAATGTTTGGCACGTGGTCAATATTTTTTAAAGGTAAGTATTGATATCATTTTTACTGTTGCTACTTTTAAAAAAACAGCAAAAATTCTAAATAGTACAAATAAGATGATGTAAATGGCCATATACTCAGTTATTGCTCTAAAAAGTGATCGTTATGAAACTATCTAGCAACACAGAACTTTGTTCAAGATGTTAAGTGTTCCATATTATATGTACACTCTGATAAGAGTAATGTTAAAAATGCACATGATGAATAGTGAGACAATGGGTGTAATGTTTATCATATATTTTTCTATTGAAAATTTATGTTGTTTGCAATGTTACATTATTTAGGTTAAGAGCATATAATATGCGTGTATGTATGATAGTACCAAATCTTTTGCAGCAAAATGAAAGCATGATCCCATTCAAAATTTGTTGTCAGAGTGACTCAGAGAGTCCTTTGCTTTTTCAGTGTTGCCAACCACATCTCTTGCTGGTGTTTCTTTTTAATTTTTTAATATATTTTATTGATTATGCTATTACAGTTGTCCCATTTCCCCCCCTTCATTCCCCTCCACCCTGC